>VYYI01000683.1:0-27241 GCA_021029175.1 Bilobella aurantiaca
TTGAAACGAAAAGTTATGATGTTTTCGATGACCCCCGTGACCCCCTTGACCCTAAAATGACCCCTTGACTTCAAAACGACTTTTCAAGGTTAAACTCTAGTTTTGCTTGAAACAAAAAGTTATGATGTTTTCGATGACCCCCGTGACCTCCATGACCTCCAAAATGACCCCTTGACCTCAAAATGATCTTTAAAGGTCAAACTCTAGTTTTTTTTTTAACAAAAAGTAATGATGACCCTAATGACCTAAAACGCCTTTGTATAATTTAAACTGGCCTACTTCCGCTACTGGTTGACCGTTTTACCACGGTTTATTGCACTTTGACCTCGCTGTTGACACTCGGAAAACATACAAACCCTGGAACTATAAACACAACTAGTCGTGCAGACAGAAAGACAGAGTGTTTTCATAAAGATCTTTTACTGATAAGTGCACCAAAAATATACCTGAGCCAATAAAAGACTTGAGTGTGTTTGTGTCTCAAAAGGGATCATCGCGGAGGATTTAAATTGTACATGGACATGGAGCGGGGGGAGGTGCCCTTGATTCCCAGGATGAGACAGGAGGACTTAAGGGCTCATCACTTTCTCTACGCCGAGGCAAACCAATTGGAATCCTATTGTTCTCCCCCTGTGTACCTCAATTGATCCTGCATTGTCCTTCGCAGATTGTTATTCTCGGGAGCCCTTACACCTTTGTCCACTTGGACAATAACACACCCGAGTCACATAACAATTTCACTGACCCATGTCCACTGTCCACCTTCTGTGTCCATCTTCGTCGCCTCAACGTGTCATTTTAGTTTCAAAACAACAATTTTCTGGAAAACCGGCAGAGATTGGGGTGGGCCCTTTTCTTTGGAATTGGGCAGTTGGAGATTTAGATGGATAGATCAAGAGCTTTGTTGACGAGTAAGCATTTATTGACCATCATAAAATGTAAAGGACGTAACTGTTCCTTCAAGGAATAATGTAATGGAATGCACTTTAGCGTTACCTGCGACCCATATTCAATTTACGCACCTTAGAGGGGCCCTTAAATGACATGGATACGCTACGCAGGATGACCTCCTTAAGATTTTCAAGCATTTCCAAAACAGATTTCAAAAAATTTCATTTATGTAAAACCATATTCCATACGAAATCCTATTCTCGATTACATTTTTTTTAGTAAAATAAATATATGCGAATATCCAGTCTGGAGCGTTTTTCATAAAAATGGAGTGTTGAGTATTTACGGGTTAATTTTGTGTAATTAGTGTAATTAATTACGATTAATTATTATTAACTAATTATGAAAAAAATACAGTTTAATTGTGCTAATTTAAAATATAACAGTTACAAGTTCAATATTATAAATATGTATAGTATTGAGAAACATTTCATGGAAATATAACTCATCAAAGAGTCTGTACATAAAAAAGCTATCAAATTCTCGTAAGCGGCATCACATCATTCTTTTTAAATTACGTTGAAATGCATCTTAGCATAAAAATGCGAATAAAACCTTATTTTTAGAGATTCACTAAATCTTGACCCTAATTGACCTCCTGCTGAGAATGTGACAGGAAAGCGCGTACACACCCTTGTTTTACCCACCCCTCGGCCTCGTTTGTTTACCCATACAGGTAAGAACAGGTGAAAAGGGCATTCATTGAAGCATTGAAGAAAGGCTCTGTACTTTTGTCACATTTTCATCCCTTGTCAATCATCTATTTCTGGTACCCAAATATTTGCCACGCTTTGCCTACCCCTTCTTCAACTTAAATAACACTCACTTCGTCACAGTTCATTTCCCAATGGAAAATCCAGAGGAACGTGTGCGGATGTAGCGGCGCCTACAAAACTGCACGCATTTACCACACATCATCAATCGCTGAAAGATAGCTTCTTCAAGCATCCTTCAGCGATTCAATTTTCTCAGTGCATGATTCGATCCGGAGGCAATCCACACCTTCTCACCTGCCTCAACCTACCTCCAATTATTTTAGAAACAGATTTTGCAACAATAACAAACCTCATCATTTCGCGCTTGAGTGGGCCCTGAGAGCGGTGAAGGGGATGATGACACGTCAGGGTTCACAAGAGGTGCCAAGTCATGTAGAAAACGTTTTGAAAAAAGATACTTTTCATGTCCAAGTGACTTGGGCTGTGACGGCTTCATGCCTCTACTAATCAGTCCTTGCCAAAAAAGTGTCAAAATCCAAAAACGTTTTGCCCTAATGAAAACTAAAATTGATGTTGTATTTTTTTTGCAAAAGGGATGAAATAAAGAAGGGGGTGGAAAAATTTCATCCCCCTGTGACAGGATTTCCAGAAAATCCTTTTTTGATTTATTTATTCATAGAAATTGCCGTCCCGAGTGATTCAGTGGATTTTCAAGATCTGTCTTATTTCTTGTCTAATTAGTACTTCAAGAGTCATTTCCCAATCAAATTAGATCACTTCCCAGAATCCTAAAACTAGGATAGATGCATTGGAATTGTTGTTAAGGGGTAGGGCCCCTGCAATATGATCAACCGCGGCCCTTCACTCCCGAGTCGAATAATAAGAAGCTAATTAGAAAATAACACAAGAAAACTGAATTTGAGGGGATGCTGGAGAAAGTCCTGGAGAAGAAAGGATGGAATTCTTTTTAGCATATTTTATTAGGCCAATTCTTAATTGGCAAGCTGAGGGACGCTCCGACGACCCTTCAAGGATACCCAAATTTCCATTAACCAAGAATCAAAGTCAAACCACCCGTGAAAATTTTAAACTTGAAAAATAGGTATATGTTTCGGCAAATTTTATAAACAAAACAACAATTAAATTTAACTAAGAATTTAACTTTAAATTTAAATATTTTAAATGGGTTAAATGAAGAATTTTGCTCAAAATTAAATAATTGAACGAAAAGTAGTTACACAAAGGAACACCTAACTGTAAAATTATCTAGCATATGTTTCACTCAGCCTCAACTCTTCTTAGCGGCGACGTAATCAAACAATTTTCTTTTCTTTTTTTTAAACATTTTTTAAAAATTGATAATTTGTAAGTATTTTTTTAAAATAGAAATCTCTTTTTAAATGAAAAGTTTGTAATATGATTTCCGATGTAGTTTCTTTTTGCTACATCGATTGATCTAAATTATGACATTAGCCTTTTAGCATGTACTTTCTTTTGTTTCAAGTCAAAAATCGGAAATTAGCGTGATTGAGAAGTCGTGGGAGTCGTGCAGGTTTCTTTGGGCCTTTGATTGATGTGGGAAAAATCTGTACCCTTAATATCTGATCTTCTAATCTCCGTTTTTTCTTCCTTACAAAACATCACCCTCAATTATGAGTCCCTACTTGAAAGAACAATTGCAATTATCAAGTCCACGTTTGCGATCTGGAGATCTCTTTGAAGGAAGTCCGAATGGACTTTGAGCGGAGTGACAGTGCAAAGGGGTTGGGAAGTCATAGGTAATAATAAAGGCCCTTAACATATTAATCATACTGCTAATTCCCTAATTTACATTTATCAGATCCACTGCCCAACTTCCAATATCCCCTAATCATTCCGCATCCTTTACAGACGTCGTGCGATGACGAGGAACAAGGCATGATTTCCATGTTAATTCTACACGCTCGCGGTGGGCCTCAAAGGGATTTGCGAAAAAAAAGTATGTTCAAAATTCTCAAAGGTCCATCAAATACCTTGTGCTCTGATTCTAATCGAAATCTTAATCAAGGGATCCCTTCTCATAAAACAGTTTTTTTTTAACATAAGGTCAATAGCTTGCCAAATTTTTCGTAGTTCATTGTTTTCCCAGTGATCACTGTTAGGATTCTAATTTTGTGGCTTCTCTGGCTTAAGTATAGACAATTTGAAAAAGTAAAATAAGTAATTCTGTATGTGTCTGTATGTCATAGAGTAATAGACTCGCATCTGATTATGTCTATGAAAATACGACATTTATTTAAGGTTTTGTACAATTCAAATTTTTCAAAGGATAGAGGACGCAAGTGCCGAGCGAAAAGTAGGTCCGTTCAATTTTACGATAATAGGGAATTTTAGTTAAAATGATACAGAACCTGAATTCCGGAAATTCAAAAAAGGTTTGACTTCAACAGGTCACGAAACTTCAAGGTAAAATGTCTACGCCACTAAGAAAAAATTTGAGCAAAAAAAAAGCAAATCTAAAATACGAAAAATAAATCAATGCTGGTGTTTTAGCGGATTTTTTTCAGTGGCGTAAATACTAGACTTTTTACCTTGAGCTTTGTTAACCACTGGAGGTCAAACCATTACGATTTTCAGGAATCTGAGGTCAAATTAAGATTCTGCATCCCAAAAAATCCAAATTTTTGTAAAAAACTGAATGGGAATATTTTTCACTGGTTACTTGCGCCCTAATCATCTACTTATACCTCCTACAAACATTTACTAAAGACATTTTTACTGTGACACGATTTTACATATCCACTCTCAAAAGTCTCATTTCCTTAAAATTTTCAACAATTTGAAGGACGCTTCTTAAATCGTTATAACCTTCACATTCGCATAAACATGGACCAAGTAAATACTTTTTTTTAATAAAAACGTTTTATACATGAATACGCAACGCAGCATTTGCAAATTGGTTCGAATTACCGCTGAAGACAAACTACTGCGTCGTGGGGAAGAATGCATTTAGTACGCATCTCTGCCTCTCTTGAGCACTTCTGAGGACGCTGAAGGACTTTTCGCAAAGGAAAAGGTGAACAAATTGATGAAAGGTATCTTTTGCAAAGGGAATTTGATGATGACAAATGGATGGTCTATTATTCTTTAGCATTATTTGGAAGAACCACTCATGGCTTTCCTATCATCATTTTCTCCGGTATCCCAATGTGTGCTTACATGACACTGTCCGTAACTACCGGGACACGAACACGACGGAGGAGACACCTTGTCTGGGCCCTCTGCCATAGGATACGAGTATGTGGATGATGTGAATGTGTTATTTTTAGAGATCATCACAGATCCCTTCCTGCCGAAGATCTCAAATCCCTTTGTTCTGTTTTGATTTCGTGAAAATGTTAATATAGTCCTACGAATTAGAAAGGATACGAAGTCGTGAGACGTCTCTCTGATCTTTTGTTTTCAATTCCTGATTTCCATTGTATTCGGCATCTTCAAAACGCAAGTCTATTCACATCATCCGTCCACGAGATCCCAACGCCATTTTACAGGGATGTGATCTCAAGATTTGGTACTTATTGCCACATCTCCTTGCTAATCACATTTGCCAACTTTAATGGGACTCAAATCCCCAAAGTTTCTATTATTATAAAAGACAATCAAGACTCATCACGCATCTTCAAAGATTAGAATCTAATCTGCCAACATAATTTTAATATATTTTTTTCATTTTAGTTCGAAAAATAAATAAATCGCTTGCTCTAAAACTACATTATGGAAATTAGAACATTGAAAAAAATGAATAATTATGATGAGAATACGCGTTTGACGCGAAATTTCTATTACTGTTTCAACTGACAATTGATTTTTATTTTGCAATTCTTATTTTACAAAATTAAGTGGTTTATGATATTTTGGCACTTCGAGTTCTTTGTCTAAATCTTTTTGAAGAAATTGTATTTTTTTTTCAAGTTTTTGAAAGTTTTCAAGTGTTTCAGTTTTTATACAGAATTGATTAAATTGATTAGTATTTACTGTATAATTTTCATGGCAAGTTTATTTCTTCAGCAATCAAACAAATATGTGCTTTTATAAATTTTGATGCTGGTGACAAAAAAAATGGTCGACGATGATGATGTGATGATGATGGTGTAATTTCGTCAAATTACACTGACTTTACGCAAGTTATTTGCGTAAAGTTGCGTAGTTAAATTAATTGTAGACCAAATTTGTTAGACGAATCATGGCCCAAAAGCGGCAGAGCATAGACCAGGCCCAGCAAATGGAAGCTGCGGTGAAGGAAACCGTTCAAAATTTTCAGCATGAACTCGACGGAATGCTTGCTCAAGTGACCAACACAATGGAAGACCTCAAGAAGTCGGGCATCACAAACGGAAATCAACTAAAGACGGAGTATGGAAAAGGTACTTAAGGGCACAACCAGTGTGTAGAGAGCCCTTAATAATAACAAATGGTCTATTTCCCAGGTTTCGCTGACATCCAGGCCCAACTGAACAAAGCCACGGCCGACATGATGTCCGCCTACACCAAGAACTACACAGAGCTCAAGGGGAGCCTTAAGGACAACTATGACGGCCTTTACGGCCAGGCCAAGTCCAACATTGACAAGAATATGCAGCGCTTCAAGACGACGGTCCCGCCGGTACTGCTCAATATTCCTGGTCCACAGCAGAAGGTCTTCCAGGACACGATCAAGGCTATGGACGAGAGTACTGCGCGGACACTCAAGTCACTCGAAGACAGCTACAAGGACATGATGACCAATGTTGACAAGACGTACCAGGAAGGGCTCAAGTCCATGCAGCTTGTAAGGCCTATTCTTGCGCTACTCTTAAATTTAAGCTAATTGCACAATTGCTAATTAATTTAGCAATCTGGACTCTCTGGACAAGCTCAGCAGGCAGCAAGAAGGCTCAGCAAAGATGCACCCAATCCTGGAAATCCTTTAGCTGGAACGTCAAAACCGCCTGCAAAAAAGTAGTCAAAATTCTACAACGATTATTCAGAAAAAAAGCACAATTTTTTTAAACAGAAGAATAGAGGATGAGATTTGATATAATTTAATATCAGACCCAGAATAAAGTCACAAGCGGGATTGCAAAGCAAGTGAAAATATTTCAGACTTTTTGAAAAAGGGAAAAAATAATTAACTTTTTCAATTTGAACAGTTAAAGGCCGTTTAAAACAGTGAATTTGAACATTTAAAAACCGAAGGTAGCAATAGTAGAGTTTTGTTATTAAAAGTAGCCAATTTCCGCATCGGCATCCTTAATATCCGTGACGCTGTGGACCCTTAGGATTCCGCTCATATTGCGATAGATCCTGGCATGAACGTGCTCTTTCTCACCAATTTTAAGCTAAAAATCCATCAAGAAAATATTTTTCTAAAATAGAAATTCATATTTTTAATCTAATCCTACATTTCAAAATTTCCAAATTATTAATGGTAAAACTTACTTTTACAAAGTAATTCGTTCCAAGAGCAACAATTTGCATCTTGTAGCCCATCGGCTCTATTTTTTCGGGAGCAGCCCCATTTCGCTTTTCGCTGATTCTCGTTTTCAGTTCTGCTGAAACACTTTTCAAAATTTCTAAAATTTTCTCATCAACTTCTTTTAAAACGCCTGTTCCACATATAGAAAACATCTCTCCAATTGTATTTTCTGACTCTTCAACTCTCGCACTATAACTTAATTAACTAATGGATGCGATACAATTGACTTAAAATAATTGAGTTCACTGCGTATAAAAAGCAGGGATTCATAAAATTTATCGTGAGAACTATTCCCATTAATTAACTTAACTCAAACCAACAAGAGGACATTTAGATTTTCGTGGTGTTAAGGGAGAGCGGCGTCAATTAAGTGCTCAATTAAGTGCACTTTACACCTCCAAGTTTGGCTCAACTGCTAACTCATAATTTCGGAAATGTAAATGAAGAATGTAAATGAAAATACTTTAACTGATTTCAATTAATTTTGTGTCGATAATTAATGAAAATAATTAATAACATTTCAGTACTTTTGTTTTAAAAAGTAAACTAAGTTTTGGAAGAATATTGGCACAAATTTAAGGGCGCGAAATTTGAACTTATAAAATTTGAAAATCAGCAGGAGCTTTTGCAATTTGCAAAAACAAAAATAACAATCCGCAATTTAATACCTTATTATTGCCTTATTTAAAAGGCGTTTTCAACATCAACACAAGTGAAGTTATTTTTCAAATTACTTTATTTAATTGTTATTCTCAATTAGTCTTAGTTTTTAATCGTTAATTAGGTTTGGGTTTCCTGACGACGACCTTCGTTCATCAGATAAGTTGAAAGAAGTGACTGATGTAAACAGCCTGAAGTCTGAGAACGCCAAGTCCTTACTCCTTACGCGAGATTTCAAGAATGGTAGAAGTAAATCGTTTAATTTATAAGTTAAATTATCTATAGTTGATACTAACCAAAAGACGTTAAATTTTGGACTTGATAATGAAAAACTGGAAAGGGAAATTTAACAGTATTTTCGTGAGAATGACCTTTGATTGACCCTTGGAACTCGTTTTATCTGTTTGCACGACATAATTCTTTTCATTAAAGATCAAACCATTGGGATTGGGATTATATAAACGTAATTAATAAAGTAGAAATCGAGTTAGAAGGTAGAAATTGAAATAGCTAAACGATTTATAATTTTTTTTTGTCTCTAGAAGGCTTTCATTGAAGATTGGCAATTAGTGCGTGTATGGCATAATGAACGATGACGCCTAATAAAATCTTTCTTTTTCTTCTAGGACATACGAAAGAGTCTTCAACAGTTACTATCTTGGTAAGTTCCTCGAGGCTTCCTGAATCCAGTTCAGTCGTTAAGGATTTATTTTATTTTTTCTGTATTTGCAGTTACGATGGGTTGCATGCTATTGTGATCTCGGATCGTGATGGAGTCGCCATACTTAAAGGCAAGAACAAGAAGCCACGGGTTAACCGTTTCAGTTGCAACAGGGATTCTTAGTTTGCTTTTCTTTTTTCTACAGTGAGTACCGAGTCAACTCCCGAACTGGCATTGCGGATGAGCTTCCTCTCTACATTTGGAATATCTAACGAGCAAGCCAGTAAGCTCGGAATGGGCAAAAATAACAAAATTATTTCGGTGTATGAAAATTATCAGGTATGGAAACCTATATGTACATACATTTCTAGCAAGAGCGATCGCAGTTCAAATGTTTATCAAGTACGTTTTGCTTGACTTTAGGTTATTCAAATTAGCAAGCTTCCTATCGTCATTACACTGATTGCCCAAACCAACGCAAATACTGGCCACCTTTTGGCTTTAGAAGATACATTGGATCCTTTGATACAATCGCTGCGTGGGGACGTGGTGGCCGCCGCCGACTGCTAGTTTTCAATCGTCGTTGGCATTTTACTGAACTCAAGTTGTTCTTGTTACCCTTTCTAAGAGAATTTTAATTTTTAATTGTATCGTGTCGCCATTTAGGAACAATATAAATAATAAAATGGTATTTTGTTCATAATTCGTTTGCGCTACTACTAATTTGGTATAATGAATTAATTAAATTTAATCAACACTTTCGAGTAAAGAAAACGCTTCAATTATCGTTCGCCTTTCTTTTAACTTAAAAATTATTTTCGTTAAAAATCTCGTATCGTGGCGGGAAATTCGTTACTTTATTTTTTTAGTTTGAATTACACGCACAACAAACACATGCTGCACACGTTTTGTCAGCAAATTTCTGTAAAGTTTATTAGAAAAAAAAGAATGAATTATTGTGAATTAAATTTAAAGTTAATTTTAACTTAATTAAGGTCGATTAACATAGCCTTCATTCATAGCCTTCTACAATTGCTGAGCGGTAAGCCAAAGAGAGTTAGTTAACTCAAGCAATTATTTATCAGATCAGTTGTACAAATTGATGGATGTTTACTTGACTAATTACGGATACCTAGAACCCCGTTCCGGTTGGATTTCAACGAAGGGGAGCGAGCTTTTGGAGTGAAATTCCGGTCCTGTTCCTGATTTGTAAGCAGTAGTACAGCAACGGATCGAAAAAAGATGTCTTTCTTTATAAGGAAACGTGGCACAAGTGTCATGACCTCCAACCGAAAGTCAAAGCCTGGAAACACCGATATGAAGAGACCGAAGTCACGAGACAGTTCCCGGGGCGGTGACAGCGACAGCTTTCGCGGTAAACGAGGGGCTGGCCGTGGAATGAGCAAGCGATCCCAAGGAAGTCAGCGCGGGATGAAAAGGAAACAGGGTAGTCGTGGAGGGGAGAGTAATGAAGAACATACGAAGAAGCCAAAGTTTGATCCAAATGAAGAAATTGTATCTTCATCTGACGAAGGCAGCGAAGATGGTGGTGAAGACTTGGCGGAAAGAGAGCAAGAACACAATGACGAAATCGAAGAAACTGCACAGGAAAAGAAGTTGCGACTTACGAAAATGTACTTGGAGGAAATCAAGAAAGAGGAGCTTCAGCGACAGGAGAATGAAGAGGTAGATGTTGACTTACTGGTAGCAAAGCGCTTGAGGGAAGACATCTTGGAAACGGAGGGGAGGCTGCGGCGTGAAGTTGCTGATTTCACAACGTACGACCCAACCGAGATTTATAGCCTTTCGTCTTCCAAGCATTTAAAAAAGTCGGTCACTTGCCTCTGCATTTCGTCGGATAATGAATGGATCTTTTCTGGGGATAAGGATGGGCAGTTATTTAAGTGGTCCGTGACAGAGAGGAGAAAAGTGCTGATGGTTAAAAGGAAGGAGAAGATAACTAAACGGAAACAGAAAAAAGGAAAATTGGAACCAAAAGGTGGAGAGGGTGATACAAATTCATGTCACTCATCTGCAATTACTGCAATCGCCATTTCAAGTGATGGCAAATTCTTAGCTACTGGAGACCTAGACAAGCAAGTTGTCATTTGGAATCCAGAAACACTTACTAGAATTCACATTTTCAGAGGTAACGGGGAGCTCCTAACTTATATTGTACAATATATTGTTATTGTTTTATAACAATACAGCATTCAAAAATCGCTTTATATAATTTGTCCAAATTAGGTCACCGCGGCGCAATCCGAGGACTTGTCTTCCGTCAGAAAACTCACACACTCTATTCTAGCAGCGATGATAGATCAATCCGAATATGGTCGCTGGATGAAATGGGATATGTTGAAACACTTTTTGGCCATCAAGATTCCGTGAGTTACTTACAATTTCTCCTCAGTGGGATTTTTTTATATTCTTTCGTAGAGTTTAATATTTATCTAAACTTGTTTTTCGAAATGTCAATTCATAGGTTACATCAGTTGACGCTTTGTCAAGAGAGCGAGCCATTTCCACAGGTGGCCGAGACAGTTCTATTCGTGTATGGAAAATTGTCGAAGAGTCACAGCTCGTATACAATGGGCACAACAATGGAAGTGCCGATGTGGTGAAATTGGTCAACGAAGAAAATTTTATATCTGGTGGTGATGACGGCCTTCTCTGTACTTGGAGCGTCAATCGTAAGAAGCCGCTCGTCTCTGTGCAATGTGCTCATGGAGTCGAGAATAGTTGGGACGGCCAGTATGAGAATCCACGCTGGATATCTGCCTTGGCTGCTTGGACAAATACTGACATGGTGGTGTCAGGGTCCAATGATGGAGTTGTAAGGGTCTGGAAATGTGGTGATCGCTTCAAATCGCTAACTCCCGTCTTCCAGATTCCTTGTCCTGGATGGATAAATTCAATTCAATTTTCCCACGGGACTGAACTCAGCGGAAAGTTCCTAGCCGTTGGAATCGGAAAAGAGCACAAGGCTGGAAGATGGTCTGGAAAGATTGACGGAGCTAAGAATTCCATACTAATTATTCCACTCCGTAAGAAAGAGTCAGCCAATGGACACGCGGACGACGACAATGCAGATTCAGGTTTAGCATCCGAAGATTAGCCCAACACAACTTTCAAATTAACTTTCTTTTAATGAATAGAAAATGAGAATCCGAAACAGTAGTGTTATTGGAGTGAAATTTACAAATTTTTAATTCATGCTGATAAAATTTACGTTATGGACGATAGATCTTTCCGATTTTTTTTACATAAAAGGAAATGTGCTCATGGGGGCCTTCGATGAAGGAGAGATTGATTCCCGCTACAAAAACAAGACATGTTTGATGTTTTTCGTATTTTTTTTAATACTGTATTTAGAAAATCTTACAGTGTCATATTGCGCTGGAATTATGAACGGCTTAATATTTCCCAGGTCAGTTGAAAAGGATGAACGCCGTGATTGCGACAGCGGTTGCAACTGCTCCAGTTTTTCACGCTTCTTACCAAAAGCATTTCCAGTTCCTGTAATTTTTTAATTCACATAGTTTTCAAAAAAAAAGTTTAAATATTTAATTCCAAAAATATCAAAATAAGAAAAATACCATAGGGGAATTGATTTGGGTTGTTTTCGTCCATCCCATTGGTCAAGGGCTGTAGATGACTCGCGTGGTGTGTCTGGTTGAGAGAGATACCATTTTTGGGGGTCATGCGCGGAAGGAAGTGGTCACCGGCCGTGGAAGAAGTGCTCCAAGTGCTTGTTGTACTGTTATTGACCTTTGACATGGCCAATGATGACCCCAGAACGCTAACTCCGATTGGGAGTGACCTTGGGTTGTAGTTGTTCTGGATACCGTTAGTGCCCGGCATCGAAACTTTCTTCCGGATCCTTGCGGGGGACGATTTTCGAAAGTTGGAATTTCCCAGTGGGAAGGCATTGTTGCTCGGCAGGAATGCTGGAGACTTGGACCTCACAGGAACGGGCACCGTGGAAGTACTGTATGTACTTCCATTGTAGCTCATGTTATGCGGACCGAGGTTAAAGGTCAATGTGGTGACTGGCAAGGGATGTGTCATCTGCTCCTTCATGCTACCCAGCAGCGCTTCATTCAGCGCTTCACCTGAAGCCACCGAAAAGGAATATTTCTTGGGTGTTTGAGAAACGGAGAATCGCTTGTCCTTTGACGTCGAATTTCCAGCCATTTCTTCTACTCCAAGGCCCTTATTCAGCGCCTCTTCCGAAGATTTCCGAGTCAGCGAAACTGGTATCCTGGAAGACTGCTGCTGTGAATCGCCACTATTTTTCGATGTGCTGCCAATCTTTTCTTTGACGAAGGTGTGCTGTCTGTTGAGATTTGTCGAATTCGAAAACTGGTTTTGATTAATTAGGTTGTTGCTCTGGAACGGTTGGGGTTGCTGCTTGTGTATTTCCTCCGTGGAACCGTGTGCCCCTTGTGGGAGGAAGAGACTGTTGCGCTGCACGGCCCCGCCGCCGCGGTTCGCTGCCCCACCGGCATTCCCCGGACTCACATTGGCCCCACCCAAGGAAACATTTCCCAAACTCCGTTTCTTCCGTACAGAACTCGTTGTGATTGGTGGACGGCCCTCCAGTTCTAATTTTGCGTTCAGTTCTACCAAAAACCTGAAAAATCAAAATATACCACACAAGCGTCAAGTTGGTTCCATTGCAGAATGGGGCGGAGCCTGAACCATTCAATAGTTTACAAATAGACTTGTTTTTAAGGGCAAAGGGGCGGGGCTGAGAAGAACTTTAAGGGTCATTTAGGGGCGGAGCTAAGTGCATTTCTTCTTACTTTGACGGAAAGTTATCGTGTGTAAAGTACGGCATCCTCATGAGTGAATTGCATGTGGGGCGCGAGGTGGGTTCAGGGTCAAGACACACGGTGAGGAAGTGGACGGCCTCTTCTGTCCAGGACGGGAACATAGAGGCGAAGACGGAGGTCAGCGGTGGTTCGGCTGGAGGCTGGTCGGCTCCGAACGGTGACTGCCGCCGTTTGCCTGACAGGTTCGACGAACTGTGCTGCATGTGTGAGCTGAAGGTATTCCCACCGCCATTTTGTCCACGGGCCCCACCAACACCTCGGGTGGAGCTGATCGACGCCGTGGAACCGTGCCGCGACTTTGGGAATTGAAAGCCACGGAAGGCGGAGTTCTTGGACATGATGCTCAAGTGCCTCTTTGCCAAACGTCCTTCGATGGAAAAATAGACAAAATTATGAAATCGTTTTTACTGTTTTGGGAAAAATGTTCGTGACGATTCATTATAAGATTGACATGTTTTGATGATCAGTTATTAAGCGTCTACGTCTAAAAACGCACTGTCTTCTATTCTTCGTCCGGAATTACGTCAAGGAAAAAAGTTTTATGACAAGAATTAGCAGGAGGCAATTATGTGCGCGTGATACTAGGTTGCTCAATTATTTTTAGACAATTAAAAGTTCTAAAAAAAAAAGTTTTAGATAAAGAGCACTGTTTTAAATTCAAGAATTTTAGTACAGCTTGATTTACTATCAAATTAATGAGTTGTCTTTCTGTTTTACCTAATTAATTTTCATTAATTTTTGATTATTTTAAAATAAATTGCAGCTAAAAATGAATCTGTTAAAACGAGGGGTCGAAAATGGAAGATACCTAGCTCCATTTCAATCGCAGGTTGAATCTTTACCAGGAACTTTTGTATGGCGCTGAATTCTTACAATATTGTGACTATTTATAAGGAACTCTAAAGCATGTTTTAAGACGCTCTTAAAATCTTTTCACACTATTGATGAAACGATGCCACGATTGATTGATGGCTTCATTTGATATCGGTTCAATGGCCCAAAACAAGAATGAAGCAATACAAGCGTCAAGTTTCAGGCCATTTTCAGCGCAACTCGAATTTTTCAACTCAAGCGAAACGATGTTTTTGACGTTATGAAGTAATCGATTACTTTAATAATGACTATTGTGTTTGGATTTTAGGTAAACGACGAAGATCTACGCATTTCGTTTTGAATTGATTGAGCGAATAAAATCAATTCCAGAATGAATCACATAGTCGCCCTCGCCATTCAAATAATGTCTACTCCATTTACAGCCTAATTTTTTTCTACAATAATTAGTTGTGGCTTTGGTCGTTATTTTTCATATTTTGTAGAAATAAGCAAATTAGTGTAATAAGTAGAAATTCTTATACATGTATTTTCATTAATTAAACCCTCTCTGATTAATAGTAATTAACCGTATTTAAATTATTTGTTTCACTTACCCAAACACTGCGCAATAAGAAAAAGTTGGTCAATATCCGAATCTCCGGGAAAGAGCGGTTCCCCCGTTGACATTTCTGCAAAGAGGCATCCAGCCGCCCAAATGTCGACTGATCTATTAATAATTAATTTTAATTGTCAATTAAAGAACATAAGCAGAGAGGGTCATTAAGATTTCTTTGGAAGTACAATAGGATCGCATTTCTCCATAAATCCTCTCCATCGATCTGCCACAACATGAATATTTCTGTGGAGAACAATGGGGCCGTTTCGGGATGTTTTTATGAAGGAGAAAGCAATTTTAGTGGAAAATGCAGCTACACTACAAATAACGCGACTAACGATTTGGAACATAAAGAAGCAAGGGCATTCTTAAAGGTTTTTTTTGTGGTACATACTTTCCATAGGCTACGTCGCCTACAAGTAATTCCGGAGCACGATACCAGCGTGTGGCGACGTAGTCGGTGTAAATGTCGCCAGGTCCACACAGGTTGCGAGCAAAGCCAAAGTCACACAGCTTCACAATCCCGTTGTTCGAAACAAGGACATTCTCAGGCTTAACGTCGCGATGAATGACCTAAAGTTTAAAAACAAAAATCAGCGATCAGCCTGAACCTCATCCTTTCAAAATTTAGGAAAATTTTTGTCCAGGACTAAATAAGTTTGCGCCAACACAAAAAAAAAACACTTTTACAGAACGACTCAAGGGTAGGATGCATTTCTCAAATTTTCTACGTTTATTTTTACAGGAATCTTAATTGTATTTAGACTAGCCAGACAAGCCCGACAAAAGAAAATTGGGTCTTACTGTAAACAGAAATCGAAAATAAAAATCACTTGAATTCATATTTAGGTCTCATAATTTAAGAAGTGAAAGTACCTTGGAGAAAGTAAAATGAAAAAAAAATCATTGGGCCCATCTTAAGTAAAGGCCCTGATCTATTTCTTGCGTGTTTAAAATGCGCCTAGAGGTTTCTTGGGCTTCGAGGAGAAAGCAGAGGTGAAAGTTATTAGGGAAATGAATGCTTGCTTTGACTGCTCAGGCGGGAGACCGATTACTCGAAATGCTGCCAATACGGAAGCCATGTCGCTATACAGCATTGAGTGTAACATATGTTATAAGTAATAACTTTACATTGTTATCATGGCAGAAGCCTAGGCCGCGGAGAATTTGAAAAATGAACTTCCGACAGTTCTCCTCTTCCAGCCCATGGTTCCTTTGTTCCAATTGTTCCAGCAGCGTATGGTCAATGAACTCAAACACCAAGTACAGATGCTTCCGCCGCCGAAATACTTCCAGCAAGTTCACCAAATTCTCGTGGCGCAGTTTCTAAAACAAAAGTTTAAAAATTAACTTAAACCCCGTCAAACGCTGTTAAGAATTGTGCGGAACAACTTTTAGAATAATTGAAACACCCCTACGTCTGTGAATTCTAGAATTTGGAATGGTGTGTAGCTTTTGAAATTTTTTAACAGCTTCTTAGATTTACAGCATTAATTTACTTCACGTCAGTAATTAACTCTTTTCTAATTTAAAACAACTTAAACTAGAAAAAAGATCGAGGAACAACTATAAAATTCAGGATTTGAATGTTTTTTTTTAAATTTCTTTTAGGACGGAAAGCTTATTTTTTTATGTGTTTTTTTAAATTCACCTTCTATAAAACGAATACTAACTTATACTGCAAGACTGCAAGTACAAATTCAAAGGTCATTCCAATTTGGAGAATAAATCAATGTCAACTTTTTCGACTTTTCCCTGTCTGTCTGTTCAAATAGAAATGAAAATCATCAAGTACTTTTCTAGACTGCTTTTCTGAAAATAATCGACTGATAGATTGAAGGATGGACTGATTTTTGCGTCGTTTAATGACAGTAAACCCAATTCCAAATGACTCCTCCTTCTAGATCAAGATTCAATTATTCAGAATCGTGGATCGATTCCATGAGTCACGTTCCGTTTTCTCCAATACAGAACCTCATATTTAAAAGAAAAAGCTACAAAAAGTGGCTCAGTCAAAGTTAAGGTAATTAACTCGGGGCCACTTAAGGATGACAGTTGATTAAGTGGGTCTAAAGCCGATCGATAGGACATTGACACGGAAGCAACATGCTTAAACATAATTAATATTCAAAAGGACATTACACCTTTCAATGCGTGTGTACTCAAAAAATTTTAGAGCGAATTTCTCTTGGGAACTGTCATTTGATGCTCTTTTTTTCTTAACTTATTATTTTCTACCTGCAATTGTTAGTTAAGTTACCTTTAGAACGCGAATTTCACGTAAGGCGATCTTTCGAACGTTTGCGTCATCCTCTGAGTCAATGAATTTCTTGATGGCAACAATTTTGCCGTCGGTTCGATTCCTGCACTTTAGGACAATTCCGTAGGAGCCTTCACCCACGACGCCTAAGGGCTCGTACTTTTCCATTTTCGGAAACTGAGGGTCAAGGGTCATGGGATAGGTAATTCAACTGGAGAGAAGGTGGGCTGAATTTGCTGTAATTGTATGTATGTTTGTGGCTATTTTGGTCGCTGATGCGGCTTGTATGGCCTTCGGAAACGAACTAACCATTCCTACTGCTCGCTCACCTTTTCCTAGCCCACCTTTTTGTGTTCATTATTGATTAGACAGGTAAAAGCTACAGTGAAATTGGCCAGAAAACTTTCACCAGTCACATGCTCACTAGAAAGCGTTTTTCAACTTATTGTTCCTTTCACATTGAAATCCAACAGAAAAAGAAAGACGACAAAAGAAACAAAGAAAAGCACAAATGATTTTCATCATAAATCTATAATCCAAAGAACGCTCTTCTTTACTAAAGCGTATCGATATGCAGAAGTGCATTGTATCACATACAAATGCTTTACATCTAGAAAATAGTAGTTTTCTATTTGTATAGAAATCGTTTTTATTTAATGTTTAAGCCTTATGATTAATATTAATACATAATGAAAGTTAATAATATGTAGCTAACCTTGTAGTACTACTTAATTCGAGCAAAACATGTTAAAAAAAGTGTTTTATAAAGCGCACGTGACTTGCCTTGAAGCAAGAGTTAACGCTCGTTAGCGTTGACGTTGTGCAAAATGACGAATCGGGAAGAATCGGATGCGTCATTTACGAGTGCGGTTTCTTTGCGGAAAATGTGGACCCCAAGCTTAATAATTAATGCTTTAAAATACGGTCAAGTCAAGGAATTTAATGCGATTTGGCCTTCCAGCAGGCTTTCTTTTTTTTTGTGCAGATCCAAATATTGTTTTTTTTTTTTCAAAATTTTTAAGTGAAAGTAGATGAGGAGAAAGTTGCTTGAACCTTGGAGAAAGTGGGAAAAGAAAAAGGATGCCGGCATTCCTCCAATTTATAATTATTGTCATCATTGTCATTATTGCCGCAGCTTGCCTAAGATTTGTAAGAAACGTTTATATCAAATTTAAACATTAAAAAAAATTAAACATTTTCAAAATTTCAGATTTTGTACCTATTTGCCCTCTGGAACTACGATCCGGATAAGCGTAAGTAAAATTTAAAAAAAAAAGCATTTTAGAATAAGTGATGATGTAAAAGAAAAGTCATTATTAATTATTCACTAAATATTCTGAGAACGCTGTCGCTAGCGCCTGTGACGCATACATGCTTATTTTAAATTTTCATGAGTAATACATGAATTTTCAATTTTGAATGGAAAGAAATTTCGTCAAAAACATATTTGAAAGCTATAATTTTTATTTTTTATTTTTATTATTTTATTTTTTCGTATCTTTAGGGTCAGTAGGAAGAGATCATCCAGACAGGTCATCGGAAGGTAATTTGCGCATAACGCAAATACGCAGAAATTCGTCACTAGGAAACCAACGACCGCAGCCACCGCTCGAATTTCCAGTGACCGCTCAAGTACACCATGAAATTGAAGACAGAGCACCACGAAAGTATTCAAAGCGCAGGTCCGACCCAGCAGTTCGCCTCACGGCCGCCGCCGCGGTCTACATTCAGCCTCCAAGCGCACCGCCCTACGAAGAAGAGAACGATCCACCGCCACCCTACAGCGAAGCATGCGCTCTCAGTTCATATGAAACTAAATAAAACTATAGAATACGAAATCAAGGACGAACGAAACGATTAATTTCGNATATGAAACTAAATAAAACTATAGAATACGAAATCAAGGACGAACGAAACGATTAATTTCGTTTTTTTAATTCCAAAGTGTAATGTTGATTTAGGCTATGAGGAATCATGTATTGAAAATAAAAGTTAACGCAATTTTTGCCATAAATGCGGTTTTCCTTCCGCTCTCATCACTTTGTTTTGGCGTCATAATTTTGTTGAGTTTTTAAGTGATGGCATTGACTAATGTAAAATTACTGTGAAGAAAAAAAAATGGTCCATGCTGACGCTGTCCTCATCTGTGTAATCTTAATTACTTCCGTTGTTCTCGCACTTTTGGTAAGATTTCCCTAAAATATTCAAAAATTAAAAAAAATAGCAATCGGTGGAACTCGATCTTCAAAATTTTGAAATTGTCTGTTTTAGCTCTACTTCACCTGTAAAGATGCAATTTCCAGAATGAAGCAATTTCCTCAACGTAAGATCTGAAAACCTATAAATGAGGAAACTAAACTAAAGTTAGTTAATTAATTTTCAAATTATCCATTACTAATTAACTTAATTATCCAGCAGGTAGCTTGAAAAGTTGGATACCCTCTGGCTTTTCACGGATGCGTCCCGGAACGTCAGCAGAAACGATATTTCGGCCCTGTGATGCTGACATCGATTTTTCGAGGTGTAACCAAGTCCCTACTGACGATATTACCGTAACTTCTCGAAAAACGGCCGAGACTTACAAATGTGACCCTTCGGGTTACCAGGCAACGAGGGACACTTTGGACTTCAGGAACAGGGAGACTTGGGACCTTGGACATGACGACACGGTCGTCACATATCACCATGGGACGTTGGACACCGGGAATGTTCCTGGAGAGGTAGCTTCGGTACCTTATCCCGAAGTACATGGCGTAGGCAGTGCTAGACAAAGCCTCATTTCTAATGAACTTAATTCTACAGCAATCATTTCTGCCACTAATAAAACCATTACCATTTAGATAATGTCCTTGGAAATTTGGGATAAACTAAGAAATCAAAACCATTTTTTGGGGTTTTCAATTCTGCACGAGCGTCATTGCACATGGAGGAAATTTTCCTTTTGCGGTTTCTTTTTCCTTTCCGACATTTTTTTAGCCTAAAAAAATTACCGTTAGATTTTCTTTTGCTAAGAAGCTTTACTTTCGGAACACTTAAAATTACCATCTAGATTTAAGATTTGTGATCAATTCAAGCACCACATTTTAGAACCAATTTTTGCATGTGTTTTGGAATTTTGCTACGCCACTGGGTTCACGAAATGAGTCTCTGGGGGCGTAAGGGCAATTTTCAAGATTTTTTAAAGATTTATGATTTCAATTTTTAGAATGTATTTCTTTTTTTGTAATAAGGGTACTTGAAGGGTTCAGTTTTAAAATTGAATGTTTACGTTTAGGTCAAAAGTATCAAATTACGGGGACTGACCCTGTCCGAAGGCGTTCCAGTTGCATTGGAAACGGCCTTGAAATGGAGGCAAATCGGGATCCTGAAGCGCCACGAAGCGCGACGACGCTACAGCGACAACTTACTGCAACTTCACGACCACCGCCCCCTCGGCCAGTGTCACCGGACCATAGAAGGAGTCAGAGCTTGACAAGCTTGTCAATCGAGCCCTTGACGTCACCACCACCGTTGCCACCTCGAAGGCGCGTCCCACCACCTGACCATAGACAAACGCTGTTCCGAGCGCTGCCACAACTATCAGGGGGTGCAGGCCATCTCCAGTTTCCACCCGAATCCATCATTCCAGTGCTCGAAAGGAACGCTGCTGGACGAAATTCTCGAATGATGCTCAACCATCCCTTCGTTTACTTCCGGTTTGACTCGGGCCCTTCAGAAAATGTCGCCCGAGCACTTAATGTCGTTCCCCTTTGGATTGACGACGATCAACCTCCGTCGTACGACGAAGCGTTAAAGATGAAACCGGTTGCGATCCCTGTGGAGCCTAGCGCTGACCCATCAGAGCCACGCGCTGAACCACCAGAGCCACGCGTAGAACCAATTGAGCCACGCCCCGAACCCACCTCAAAGACGATCTTTGATTTGGATCAATTTGAAACCATTGATTCAGAAAAGCCAAGCGAGATTATAGGACACTTTCGACGAGAAACGTCTGTTTAATTAATTCATCATGTCATCTTAATGGTTAATTTTTAAACGCCCGTTAAATTTAGAATTTAACTAATCGTTAACGCTATAATTTATTTTTCGTTTTTGTCCTATTTGATGACAATTGATTTGCTTCTCCATTCATTTGCAGAGGTGATTACTGGTGCAAAGCAATAAAGTGTGCTTCCTCGATTTTCCTTTTGATCTACTTCGATATGCGAAGGCGCTGGAGGTCGCTCTGAAAGGATAAAGATTCGAATGCAAAATTTTCAAAATTTTGGGTTACAAATATTTGTTTTCGAAATTTTGATTTTAAAAATTACGATCTTGAACAACTTCCATTGATCCATTGGGCCTGATCCAGCCCCACTTGAGTCCTGTAGCAAAGAAGAAGGAATTTCCGTGACAGCTTACGTAAAGTTTTCCTGGATTGCGGGATTTCTCGACGTAAATGTTTAGGATCTGGTCAATTGGTGGTAGTTCCGTAAAATTCGTTACTGAAATTCAATTGTGTTGTTTTAAATGCTGACAAATTGTTAATTGCGAAGTTTTTTAAATACTTTGACCTACTTAAAGTCTCATGTTCTTTTGAAAAATAAAAATATTCAACAATGTCTCCGACGGCGCATCGCAGCATTCCACTTTCGTCATGATCGTCGCTCATTTCGTACGCGACGCATGTTGGTCCAGCGTTGGCGATATTTTGGTCACAATTTGGCGCACATTTTTTGGCATCCAAAAATTTTCGTCGCAGATCACACTCCGAAATTGACGTACATCCAGTAGTCGTCATTGACGGTAGTTCATTTGTATTGGAGCAGCATAACAGTCTATTGTTTACTTTGTCTACTACTAAACCTACGTCACGTTCTTCTAAAAGAATTATTTAAAAAAAATATTTTAAAAAATCATTCTACATGTTTCGAAAGAAACTGTCCACTTACTCAAAGCCGAGGCATCGAAATTCGGCGGATTTATGAAAACCGTTGGTTTCCCTAGGGTAGAAGTTAGATTTTTTTTTCAAATTCTAAATCGCTTTTAAATCTTTTTGGAAAAAAATTACATTACCTTTTGGCAGTGGAGGTTTAATTACAATATTTAAGAGTTCGCTATTATCGTCTGTTTCCCCAACACAACTGATAATTAACCCAGGGGTCATGGAAAGCGCTCCATTGCATTTGAAATCCAACTTTGGGGTCAAAGGTCAAGTGTCTTCCGGGGTGAATGACCTCAATACCCTATAATTGTATCATGGTTAGTAAGGAAGTTCAAAACCGTCGAACGCTTCACAAAACGTTTTCATAATAAACAAAGCTTACGACTGCCGAATGCTTCTTGAGCAATATAACCTTTGCATCGGCGTCAGCAACAGCGCAAGGAAGAGTGATCCACGGTTCATCCTCGTTCGCGACCACGGTTTGCAAGTCTTCTACGTCGGCTATAAAGACGCCACTTCCTGTATATTCCAAAGTGTTTAAAAATTTTAAAATATAATTTTAAACATATAATTGAAAACAAAATTAAAAAAATGAAATTAAAAAAGTCACCTGGAACGAAAATGTAAAGAAATGTTTCCAAATCTGGACGTGATTCGTCTAAGCTCTGGCAAGTGTAATTTCCAGTTTGCTGCTCTGTTGTATGCGTCAAAATTACGTTGACTTGATAAATATAATTGTCGATTTCAAACAGGTCGGGAGCGATTCGATGGGCGCGCATGTGCACGGGTGGGGCCTGTATGCGTTTTGTCAATTAGGATACATTTTAAAAATTATAATCAAAATTTAATTAACACAGGTTTTTGTACTCAGTTTTAATGAATAAGTTTTACGCCGTTCAACTTATTATTCGCCCATATACACTTCAAATATTGAAAGTTAGATTCGAATATCTGATGGAAGTAAACGTGAGAGTCGTACATTGTCGCCACCCATTCAAAATTTAGCGCTTTTTTGTCGCCAGCCATTGTAGCCACACATTGTCGCCACAACTAGTGTCGTTGCCGGCCACCAGATAGAGAAGCATCGAATTCGATTTGGCAACATTGCACATCTTTCTAGAAAAAAAAATCTCCACTCTCGTTGTCGCCACCGTTTGCAATGTATACATTGTCGCCACCCTAAGAATCACCTCAATTAACTTAAACGCATTATGCGGTTTAACCTAAGCGGAGATAATTGGGATACGGTCCCTCCTCACTTCGCTCTTTCTCCCCCTGCCATGGTGGTAAACAGGTAAGCCTCGGGTGGCGACAATTGGTGCCTAGAATGGGTGGCCAAGGCCACACAATAGCGCTAAATTTTGAATGGGTGGCGACAATGTACGGCTTCCAGGTTTACTTCAACCGTCTTATAGATGTCAATTTTTAGATCGTTAAAGGGCCCGTGAATAAAAATTAAAAAAAAAAAACTAGATTCAAATTAAATTAAAATGAAAAGGTTTAGAATTTGAAAATAAAACCTTTCTAAAAACTTTTTTTTTAGAACAATCATACCCCTACGCCACTGTAGACCCATTTCACGGGATACGTTGCGTTGCATTCTAGTTCAATTGAATGGCCTTCCCAATTGTGATCTTCGAAACGAAGGGCCGGTAACGTTACTTCACTATTATCGACATCAGTAATAATTTTAGTAATATCGCCTCTGTAATTCTTGCGATAGGCTCCCACGGTGGGGGCCTTAGGCCCCGCCTCCCAAGTACCCACTTTATAGTCCACAACGACGAATCCTTCACTTGGAGGAACCATGAAGCAGCAGAAAAGACAAAATATAAAGGGAAAACAACTCAGCTCTAAGAATTCCACCATATTGTTCTACTTTTTTGAATTTAAAATTTAAAAAAAATTTCAAAATGCAAATTCAAATTGATTGGAAGGATAAAATGCAGATTTTTGATCTTTTGGCTTGCTACCGCTACTGCTGTTTATAAATGCGAGGCACGTGCTCCCTGTTTGTTGACTCAATTAATGCACCGTCTCACCTCATTATTTAAATTAAATTCAAATTAAAGAAAATTAAGATGTGATGTTGATAGAGATGAAAAGGAAATAAAGAGCTTGCGATGATTGTAAAATTTCAATGGAAAAGTCCTATCCAAAAAATTTGTTTTTCGCTTAAGGTTCGCTAACGCACGTCAATCTTTGCGGAACAGTCGTGAGACTCCATTGAAATCTCTGTAATTTCTTAGCGATGAAATCGATACTGATCGGGATGAGGAGATTTAAAGTAGGGATGAATTAGCATTAATGCTAATTGACACTACCACTTAACCACTTTTGTAAATACTCCAAGCTATCCACCTTAGCAAAATCACAATAACACTGAATGTTAGACCCTGAAAACAGAAACCTGGAACTTTACATAGCTTTTTAGCAAGGACCATCTTCCTTTACTGCAATTTCAGTAAACAGGTTGTTAATTGCTGAAAGTCAAGTGTTGATTGCGTGCGTGACGTAATTTATAAGAGCTAACTGCGTAGAATGCAAATCTTTAGAAAAGACGCTTTACTTCATGTAAAAAACAGCATCTAATTTCGAAACAAAAGCGATTTATTCAACTAAAAAAATAAACTAAAGCAAAATAGTTAACAAATCAGATCTCCTAAAATGGGCAACAAATTTTGGGGAAGTATGAAACAATGATTTCAATGAAAATTTGACGCTTTTCAAAACTTCAGCGTCACATCTCATCTAAATTGTTTGCGACAAAGAGCATTTTAAGAAATGGGATTCTGTCGACGCAGAACTTCCAGAAAAAGAAGCGGATTGATGGGCACGGTTTTTCGGAAACCTTGTCGTTCCTTCCAGGGCTCGTCTCAACGGCGCGGCGGCTGGAATTTCTGCGATCAATTTCCGTTCCATTCGAGTCGTAGCTGATGATTTGTTCAAAAATCGTTACGGGGGGAGGGGTACTTGTGGTTGTCCAGTAAGGGACGCGGTGTATTTTCCGTGTAGCCTTGGGATGCTTTTTGATGGCATAGTACCTGCCTGAGGGTGTTCCGACTTCCGAATCTGAAGGGCTCACTGGAGATTCCAGTGTTTCAGGGGTCACGAAGGTCAAGGGCTCCCCTCGAACAAGTTCAATTAACTTAAGGACCAAAATCAACTGGAAGAGGGGTATGAGTAACCCAAAGATTTTCCTTGTACGCATTTTGTGTCTGTCGACCGAAGAAAGGAAACTAAACTTAAATTTAAAAATAAAAATTCAAGACAAAGTGTTCTAGATTTAAATTACAGTTAACAGTTACAATTACGGTTTTATTTAAATTTAGTATTTGAATAATTGACACCTCCACCTTAATTGGCTACCAAACTAGGGCACCGTCCCTGTTTCGCTATTCGCATTCTACTTTTCCCAGACTTTTAAAATTGAGGCTGGTGTAAAAATGGTATTTTCAATCGTATTTTTAAATTAATTTTTCTTTTTATAAAAACTTGTCCCCTAGAAAGTGTATGGCATCTAGAGCTAGATTTGTAGCGTAAATTAAATTTCTTCCTGAACTCGTGTAATCGATTAGCAGAGATGATGCTCTCCCCACGGCGGCACTTAATTGTCCGTCGTTAATTAGTTGACCTGACCTTGACAACCATGAGGGTTCACTTCTTCCGCGCCGCGCCGTGGCACCGCCCTCGTAGAAACTGGCGTAGAGCCAAATAAATATGGCCGCCCAAATGAACCCAACGGCCGTCGCAACAATTAGTTGAACAATTGGAAGGCCTGACAGCATCGTATTTTCCGCACAGGCATTCCCTGCGCATCCCTACCGAAAAATTCGAACATACTGTTTTGAAAATTAAAAAAAAAGATGATAAATCTACGTGAATAAAACTTTGGCATTTTCAACGATCATTCTACTTTAAAGTCTACAAACAGATATTTTAGACGTACCGGACACAGCCGTGGGTCACCCTTGTTGACAATATTTTGTCCTTGCAGCGATTCAGCGGTATTGTTCACTTCTACAGTTAAAGGTTTCGGGACACTGGAAACGCTGGAAGGGCCTGTCGCGGCTTGTCCAGCGACAGACACCTTTGTGACACCAATTAAGATCAAAAGTACTAACATCATTGTTAACCAGCGGGCAGTAGTTTAAAGACTGATTTTAATTATTCACTGTCAACTGGACAGTAGTGGAGTAGTGTAGTACATGGTAAAGTTAATGTCGGAAGGTTGGCGTGACTCTTACTAATTAGGGTAGCGTCATTAAAGTAAATTAGGCGTCAAATAAGTTAATTAAATCTTTAAATTTAGAAGTGGGTAACCGTAGTAGCAGCAGGAGAAAGATGCTTTCACCACATTCCACTCTATGAGATAATGCCGTAACTAGTGCATAAATGAGTGGGAAAGTTGTTTGTTTACATTGAGATCAAACGGGATTCAAAGGAGAAATTAATTAAATCTTAATTTTGATTTCCCTCAGCTTCCATCAATTGGTTTAGCGGTTTGGACCACTCTAAAAAAAGCATGGACCAAGACGAACATGTAAAACATGCCCACTAGTTGCTCCTTGGGGTATTTTGCCTGCAAATTGCACAGCAAAGCAGGGACTCATGTTGTCAGGTTTCGGGATTGTCCCGTTCAAATTTTTGCTTCGTGGCCGATGAAACGACAAAAAGTTTTCGTTCAAATTATGCCAAAAATAGGTATAGATCTTTCGAACTGTTCCTGAACATTACATATATTCCGTAATTTTTGATATTTTTTTTGCTATTTCGAAGTTTTTCTGGTATTTTTAATGTTTTCGGATATTTCAAATTTTTCCGGAAATTGCAAACTTATTCTGGTATTTCATACTTTTCCGGGTAGTTATAGCTTTTTATTTCGGATAAATAAATTCGGAAATTTATTGTCGATATCGGTTTGCCGATTGGTACCGAAACGGGATGCCACACCTCTGGAACTTTTGGAATTCTCATTCGGATCGAATCGTTGCAATTCAAGTGGTACCGGTTTAGTGTTTCGAACCTCGAATACGGCAATGAAGGAGAGTACCTCTAACAAATTTTGTTTATTTTACAAAAGTATTGGTTTCCAAGCGTTTCATTCATGCATTAAAATAATAAACATCGAGCAGTGTGCATTCCTTTAACCAAGGCCGCTAAATACACAAGCTTCACTATAAGGTCCTAACACTCCCTATCTCGCCCATGGAAACTTTTTTGTAATTTATATGGGACCGTTTTTGTCAATCCCAGCAAAGCTAGTTTCCATATTGATTTATATTTTATATTTTTGAAAAAATTTAAA
>VYYI01000684.1:0-27237 GCA_021029175.1 Bilobella aurantiaca
GTCAAGAATCATTATATGCTACTATACATAGCATAGTTATTAACCAAATTAATTATAAGTATGGGCAAACATACTTACCCTTTATGTATGCATTATTTATTTTTGTTTTAATAAATAACCTCATAGGTATGATACCATATAGCTTTGCTTCTACATCTCATTTTATACTAACATTTTCACTTAGTTTTACTGTTGTATTAGGAGCGACTGTGCTAGGTTTTGAAAAACATGGATTAAAATTGTTTTCTTTATTTGTTCCAGCAGGTTGCCCTTTAGGTTTATTACCTTTATTGGTTCTTATTGAATTCATATCATATCTTGCCCGTAATGTATCTTTAGGGTTAAGATTGGCGGCAAATATACTTAGTGGACACATGCTATTGAATATACTTAGTGGATTCACATATAATATTATAAGTTCAGGTATAATCTTGTTTTTTTTAGGATTATTACCATTAGCATTTATAATAGCATTTTCTGGACTAGAATTAGGTATTGCATTTATACAATCTCAAGTTTTTGTCGTTTTATCTTGTTCTTACATAAAAGATGCATTAGAGTTGCATTAATATTGATTAACTGGAAGTAATTTAATAGGTATAATATATAACGATGTATAACGAATATTATGAACTAGAATTACCAACCACAATGATACCAGGTGCTATTCATGTACCTACGGGTGCGCCTATCCAGATTTTTGTTACTTTAATTGGTATTTGTGTTGGTTTAAGAGTGTTAGAAATATTAGCACACGAGAGCTCTGATAGAATAACAATGCATTTAGGTATAGTTCAAGTTGTAAGAGGTATAGTTCCAGTTGTAAGAGGTATTGATTGGATAGCATACGCATTAGTTTACCATCTTGATCCTAGTGCTTGTTTCTTACTGTTGTTTTATTCAGGATTAGATAATTCACTTATGACTCTACACATAATAAGTAGGTAAGGCCAACAAATGGTGGGTTAGTACCTTCTCCTATTAGTAATACTTGGTTGAAACATGAACAACTCTTAACTACTCTTGAAGTGAAGGATCAATATAGTATTATCCCATTTCATCCACCTAATGTTAATGTCATTGATGCTTTAGAAAGTAGATTTGTAATGGACATATTAAGAGGGTATGTCTCTTATTAATAACTTTTGTACCTTAGAGCTGACCTTTTACGATACTTGGTTATTTGCAGTATTTGAGTGTTACAGGTACAAATATAAGGTAGTAATTTGTCACCTCCTCATATTATAAGTGTATTATAGGTCTATGCTTGAAAATAGTATTTTAATATAAAAATTATTACTAGTATTTTAATATAAAAATTATTACTAGTTTTTTAATATAAAAATTATTACTAGTGTATTTGGTCTTTTTATATACATACAAAAAGAATAGTAGCTTAATATATAAATTATTAGTTGTGTATATAGTGTTTATACATACAAAAAAAAATAGTAGTTTATACATACAAAAAAAAATAGTAGTTTATATAATATTTATTAGTAGTGTATATGATGTTTTTACATACAAATAATAGTATTTTAAATAGTATTATATTATGAAAAAACTAAATATGATATTCATATTTCCTACTTTTTGAGGCCAGCTTTCAGTTCACACTACGCATAGATATTATCAAACCCCAAAAATATAATTTGGAAATAATCAGAAGACTATTTAAAGAGGTAAAATGGTAAGTGAGATTAATCAGGCTCAACCTGTATAGGTCAAGAAAACATGGGCTAGCGGATCCTGTGGTTTCTTTTGGCATATTAAACAAAGAAGACTATTTAAACAAAGAAGACTATTTAAATAGGTAAAGCTTTTAAAATAGGATATGTTGCATAGGGCTATGCATTTTGATTGCAGATCATAAATTTAAGGTTCAACTCCTTCATATCCCTTGTATTGTTTTTAATTTTACTTCTAATAGCTCTATAGCTTTGTATTCACACAAGATAAAAATTATATAGTTTTGTATTCACACAAGATAAGATTTATATAGTTAAGATAAAAGTAAGTTTAAAATTTGCAAATCTTTTAACTTTTGCTTAGTGAGTAAATAACTAATTTATTTCACTAATACGTATGTGAATTATGTTTTAATTTATTTATAAATTAAAAAAAAGCAGTGTAATAAAAGTAACTTATTTATATTATTTTTAAATTTATATAATTAATTTTGAGATAAATTAATAAATTTAAGATATAAGATACACTGAACTTTTGATAAAATATGACTTATTTCTCTCAATTTACAAGTATTATGCTTATAAGCAAAAAAATTATTTTATCTATTATTAATAGATACAACAACCTATTTATAATAACACCTGCTATTAGTTTAGGGTATGAGAGATGATCTTTATCTTCAAATGCTAAAGATATTGGTGTATTATATTTAATATATGCATTATTTGCAGGATTAGTAGGTACAGCCTTTTCTGTATTGATTCGATTAGAGTTGTCAGGTCCTGGTGTACAGTTTATTGCTGATAATCAATTATATAACAGCATTATAACTGCTCATGCTATAATTATGATATTCTTTATGGTTATGCCAGCTTTAATTGGAGGTTTTGGTAATTATTTACTTCCATTAGGTTTAGGGGGTCCTGATATGGCATTCCCTAGACTTAATAATATTAGTTTTTTATCTTTAGTGCCTAGTTTTTTACTATTTATATTAGCAATTGTAATAGAAAATGGAGTAGGTACAGGGTGAACTCTATACCCACCACTATCGGGTATACAAAGTCATAGTGGGCCAAGTGTAGATTTAGCTATATTTGGGTTACATCTATCAGGTATATCTAGTTTATTAGGAGCTATGAATTTCATTACAACTATATCTAATATGAGAGGTCCAGGTATAAGATTACATAAATTAATATTATTTCCATGATCAGTTGTTATAACAGCTGTGTTATTATTATTATCATTACCTGTGCTTGCCGGTGCAATTACTATGGTATTAACTGATAGAAACCTTAATACATCGTTCTTCGAGGTAGCAGGGGGTGGTGACCCTATATTATACCAACATCTTTTCTGATTCTTCGGTCATCCCGAGGTTTATATATTAATAATACCAGGGTTTGGTATTATTAGTACTGTTATTTCAGCGAATTCCAATAAGAGTGTATTTGGTTATCTAGGGATGGTATATGCCATGTGCTCTATTGGAATACTAGGATTTGTAGTTTGAAGTCACCATATGTACACAGTCGGTTTAGATGTCGACACCAGAGCATATTTCACAGCCGCAACTCTAATTATTGCTGTACCTACAGGTATTAAGATATTCTCTTGGTTAGCCACTTGTTATGGTGGTTCTTTACACTTAATACCTTCATTATTATTTGCATTAGGTTTTGTATTTATGTTTACTATTGGAGGGTTATCAGGTGTAGTTCTTGCGAACGCATCACTTGATATTGCTTTCCACGATACTTACTATGTAGTAGCTCATTTTCACTATGTATTAAGTATGGGTGCTGTATTTGCCTTATATAGTGGATGATATTTCTGAATTCCAAAAGTATTAGGGTTAGATTATAATTTATTATACTCTAAAGCTCATTTCTGAGCGTTATTTGTAGGGGTTAATCTTACATTTTTCCCTCAGCATTTCTTAGGTCTACAAGGTATGCCACGTCGGGTAAGTGATTACCCTGATGCATTTACAGGTTGAAACTTTATTAGTAGTATTGGTTCTATAATTTCTGTAGCAGCTACTGCACTATTCTTACATATAGTGTACTTACAACTTGTAAAAGGTAAAGCTGTGTTAGGATACCTTTGAGAAGTTCCTCAAATATATCTTGATTATCTGGGTATACTTAAAAACATATGTGTATCAGGATTAGAATGAGCCCTACATAACCCTCCTAAACCTCACGCATTTACTAGCTTACCATTACAGAGTACAGCTCCATTATCTAATGGAGTGAGTTCATCATCTACTGGAGAGAGTAATGGACAGAGTTCTTTCCCTATCACATCAATGTTACTACTCTTAAGAAAACTATTTATGATTCATCCTATTTATAGTGTTTATTATTGCCACAGTGAACGTCTTTTCATAAACAAGCTACTTGAATTAACAACACGTTTAGCAAGAAACTTTATTACTAGTACTATTGGTATTTTAGTTATTATTGTTTTACCTCTTGTTTTAGGTATACTTTATTTAGTTTATATTAACTGTAATGGTATGGATTATATGGGTTATATTATTATTTGTGATGCACCTAGAGCTTGAGGACTATACTTCCAAGATAGTGCTAGTCCACAAATGGAAGCAATTGTGGAATTACATGATAATATTATGTGTTATCTAGCAGGGATATTATTAGCTGTGGGGTGAATTCAAGCCGCTATTATTAGAAACTTTGAGAGTTCTAAATCTCCTATTAGTAATAAATACCTTAACCACGGTACATTAATAGAATTAATATGAACAATTACTCCTGCTTTAATCTTGGTGTTAATAGCTTTCCCTTCTTTTAAACTATTATATTTAATGGATGAAGTTACTGATCCTTCATTATCTGTATTAGCAGAAGGTCACCAATGATACTGAAGCTATGAATACCCAGATTTCTTAAATAGTGATGGAGATTTTGTAGAGTTTGATTCTTATTTAGTACCTGAATCAGATTTAGAAAAGGGAAATTTAAGAATGTTAGAAGTGGATAATAGAGTTATCCTTCCTGAAATTACACACACCAGATTTATCCTTACTGCTGCAGATGTAATTCATTCATTTGCAATTCCAGCATTAGGGGTAAAAAGTGATGCTTATCCTGGTAGATTAAATCAATTTTCTGTTCTTATTAATAGATTAGGAACATTTTATGGTCAGTGTTCAGAGATTTGTGGTATATTACACAGTTCTATGCCTATAGTTGTTGAATCTGTTCCTTTAGTTAAATTCCTTTATTGATTACAAGAACAATAGCCTTTATTTTATAAAAGTAAAATGTAATAAATTTTTGCCTAATTACCTTTTTTCACTAAAGGGGACTAAAAATTAATGCAAATAATGAATATCCTATTTGTAATAAACATCTTAGTAGTAATAATTTATATTTGCAAATTCATGCCTACACTATTAACCTTAGCACTAATTTTAATACTAGTAGACTTCCCTTGTTTAAAGTTAATATATATTAAGTATAATATAACAGATTCTTCATTATCTCTATTAATGGATGCTAAATCACAATTCTATAATGAGTACATATCCTCTATAAAATGCTGTAGTGCTGATAAAGTTTCTTAGGTATTTAAGGGTGAATCCGTTGTAAAAAGTAAAGCTCGAGGCGTTATTAAATCAGTAGACAATATTTATAGTCATTCTATACCTCCACTGGATTAATATGGTATAAACAATCTCTTAGCGGAACTAAAAATTAATATAAATTATATCAATATAGCTAGGGTTTACCTAATTAAGCAATACCTTTATAATAACTTAATATAGTTAACAAGTATAGCTCAAGAAACTATGTTAACGCATGGAAAAGATATAATGATATTATATAGTACAGCAATAGAATTCAGTAAAATTCAAGATTTTCAAGATTTATGTCATACTATTCAGGAAGTTAATACATATATGGATTCTGACATTAAACCCTGTTTAGTTTTATTAGAAAAACCTTGTAAAATATTGACAGGATAGTGTTACCCATGCTAAAAAGGTTAATAATAACACAGCTTAGGTTTTAAATTTATTAAAATATCTATTAAAAATAAGGGGTTATTTACATATCTAAGAATACTCCGGAGTATTCTTAGTAATATGAATAAAGCAAGCTTGCAAGCTCTATTATAGCAGAAATAGATAAGGATATTTTTAAACAACAATTATATAGTTATAAATTATTAACGTAATTTTCTAAAATAAAATAGTTCAATATTAATTGTTGTTTAATATCATTAAAAACGGCTAAACCTGTTAAATGTCAGTTAACTTTTTATGATGAATTAACTGTTAAATTACAGTTAACTTTTATGTTAAATTGTAATATTAATTACAAAAATAGTATAACAAATCCTTGTTTTTATATAATGGGAAAATTGCATTATATATTTATACAGCTTGTGATGGGATGTTTAATAGATATGTTAACTATTTTAAATCTAGGATGGATTACCTTTATTTAGAAGCAGTTATTAAAGTTTATAGCGATTAAGTTCAAGCTATAAATAAGCTTTTTTGTATTTAATAAATGTAAACCATTACAGTAAAAACTCAGATTTAACTTTTGTGTATAGTGTAAGATTTGTTGCAGAATATATAAAAATCCCCCTTTTCACAAAAGAAACGGGAAAATAGCATTGTAAATTGAAATTTATACTGCTAATTTAGGGAGAAGCTCATTATATTTTAAAAATATTTTTGATTAAAGCCCATCTAAAAAAACCATTAGGTTAATTTTCATACATTTACTGTTTTATTACCTTAATATATTTATGGTGGTCATGAAAAGTATCACTGATACATTATCATTAGATACAATACAGAGGTATTGATTTTTTTTTGTTTTTATAAATGTTATTATCGTCTTTACTTTTAATACCCTTATTAGGTGTATTTGCTATACTAGTTAATAAAGATAACGAAGTATCATTAACAAATATTAAATTTATAGCTTTAACTACATCTATACTTAATTTATCTGTATCTTTGATTATTTTCATTTTATTTGATCTTAGTACTAATCAATTTCAATTTGTACAACAATATCATGAAATAAGCCATTTTGACTTTTATTTAGGTGTAGATGGTTTATCTATCTATTTTGTATTATTAACCACAATAATTATGCCCATATCACTATTATCAAATTGAATATCCATTTCAGAAGATGTAGAGTCTCATGTGATAATGATATTATTGTTAGAAACTCTATTATTAGCAGTTTTCTTAGTATTAGATATTCTACTATTCTACATATTGTTTGAAAGTATTCTGCCTCCTTTATTTATATTAATAGGTATATTTGGAGCAGATAATAGAGTAAAGGCTAGTTTTTATTTATTTTTATATACATTTAACCTAAAGTGTAAAAGAGCTAAACACCGGGGAAGCCCTAAAATTCTAGTAACTAAAGTAGTAAGAGAAATTTTATTACCGGCTTGATTAATGACTCAAGGTATAGTAACATCACTAGTTTTCATTTTTGAAAAGCTACTTTTTAGTAGTAAATATGTGGGTGATCGCGGTTCTAAGTCATTCTTGGTTCAAAGCTAATTATAAAAAGGCTATAACATCAAGAATGTAAAAGAGCAACGAGTAGATAGTTCTTCGAATTCTAGGTTTTTAGATTTCGTAAGGTGTACTCTAGTCGCTGGGAAACCAGTTTTTGGGAGAAAAATTCATTCTTATTATAGTAGAATCGTAAATAGTATGTCGAAAAGATTGATCTATACAAAGAGATCTTGTTTAGATCCTTGATTTATAACAGGCCTAGTAGAGACGAATGGATGTTTTGCATTAGGTTTTTTTAAGTGAAAATAATAGGACGGGTTATAAAACCAAAGCTGTATTTAAAGTTACTTTACATAGAAAGGATTATGATTTGCTAAATCAAATGCAAAAATATATTTGGAGAGGTAAAATTACAAAACTACTTTACAATTAAATCTTTGAAACAGTTAAACATAATATTATTTCATTTTGATAAATATTCATTGTTAAGTCAAAAATGGTCAAAAATGAGCTGACTATAAACTTTTTAAAGATGCAATTTTGTTAATTAATAATAAAGAACATTTAAATAGAAAAGGGTTTACAGAAGTTGTTTCTATAAAAGCTTCTATTAATAGAGGTTTATCCTATGAATTAAAAATAATTTTTCCTTATATTAAACCTATATCTAGACCTTTACCTTTAAATAAAAGTGTTGTAAATCCTAATTGAATAGCAGGTTTAGCTAGTGGTGGTGGATGTTTTCATGTTTCTGTACGTAACTCCTCTATAACTAAACAGGGTAAAGCTGTAGTGTTAATATTTCATATTGTTCAACATAGTAGTGTTAATATTTCATATTGTTCAACATAGTAGTGATATTGAATTAATGGAAATGTTAATATCTACTCTAGGGTGTGGTAAAATTGAATTAATCTTAAAACAATAAGCTGTATAATTTGTTGTAGTAAGGTTTAAAGATATTTTTTTCAAATATAATACCATTATTTTATAAATACCCTATTAGAGGTGTTAGAGCCCTATATTATTTAAAAAGAAAATAGCTCATTTAATGCATAATTAAAAACATCTAACTGAAAAAGGTTTATCTCTAAAACAATCTATAAAACTAAATAGGAATTTATTTAGAAAACTTTAAAAAGGTCTGTTATTCTTCTAGAAAATTATCGGGATTGCCGGTTAGCCGGTATGAATTGAAGTAACCCAAAATTAAAGAAAAAATATTAATTATACATGTATTAATTATATAAACGTATTAGGTTCTTTATTTTTATTACTATCTATTTTAGCTATGTCATCTATTATGAGTACTACTGATTTTGATACTGTATTTAAAGGAAATTTCATTTATTTAACACAACTATTTTTATTTTATGGTATTTTTATAGCTTTTGCAGTAAAAACACCTACAATCTTTTTAAATACTTGACTTCTAAAAGCTCATGTTGAATCACCTTTAGGAGGAAGTATTATTTTAGCAGCTATTGTTCTTAAATTAAGTCTATATGGTATATTAAGATTAATATTACCTGTATTACCTAAAGCATATATGGAATATACATATATTATTTATTTAATTGGTGTTATTACTATAATATATGCTAGTCTTAGTACTTTAAGAACAATAGATGTTAAGGAACTTATAGCTTATAGTTCGGTTTCTCATGCAGCAGTTTATCTTTTAGGTGCATTCAGTAATTGTATTCAAGGAATTGAAGGAAGTATAAACTTAGGTTTGGCACATGGACTAGTTTCACCTGGTCTATTTATTTGTGTAGGTGGTATATTATATGACAGATCTCATACTAGATTAATAGCTATCTATAGAGGAATGGCTCAAATTATGCCATTGTTTGCAATACTGTTTTTCATATTATGTCTTGCAAACTGTGGTGCTCCTCTAACTCTTAATTTCATAGGGGAATTCTTGTCATTATACGGAGTTTTTGAAAAATCATCTTTATTTGGCCTATTTGCTAGCTCTTCTATAATATTTTCTGCAGCATATACTATATATATGTATCAAAAAATATCATTTGGAGGATCATATTCAAAAATGTTTACAATTAATATACCAGATTTAAATAAAAGAGAATTTATGGTATTATTAACTTTAGTGGTCCCTACTGTTCTTTTTGGTATATATCCTGCACCTATATTAGATGCTATTCATTATTCTGTTTCTACTTTAATTTATTCTTTTGACGAGGGTTGTGGTAACTATCATCTAAAGATACCTGTTCTTTTAGCTAAATAGCTGAGTTAAGCTCTCAAGCTGATCAATTAGAGCGTATTAGTCCAAACTCTACGCATTTTAAATCATTTTAAATCCAGATGTACAGAACAAGAGGCAGATGAAATAAAAGAAATTTTAAAAACTAAAATCTATACAGTTGGTAATGATATGCATAAAACCATGCGTAGTATTAGAGCTATAATTGGTCATTCACCAAAGGAGCAAAGGGCTGGGTATATGATTAGTTTTAATAAAGAAAAAAAAACAGATATATAGGTGTTGTTTCAGCACATATTGAGGCTATTAATGATGCTCATTAGACTTGAGTAACGCTAATTCAACAAGGTATGGCAAGAAAAGCAGATGCAATAGAAGCTTGTAAAACACGACCTGTTCATAACAATGATGGTGGAGATTCAAGTCTTAGTTGCTTACCTGCTATTACAACAGTACCATTATCTAATATTAGATTCCTGTATAATAGATTACTTCCTATTATAAGAACAAGTTTATCTATTTTTAGCTTCCTGTATAATCCATTACTTGCTATAATAAGAGCATGTTTACCTATTTTTTAGCTTGCAGTTGTCTAATATATTGTGTTAATTATATTTTTAATAAGTATATTATAAGGGTATATAGAGTTTTCTTTATAAATTCCAGATTTTTTTTTATTTACCTAGTTTTATGATAAAAGAATATTTTTTTGTTTTATCATGGATTCTTACAGTAAAAGGTACTATAAATTAATGATTCTATGTAATAGAGTAGTAGATTATATTATTTACAAGAATTATGATTATTTAGTATGAATATTTGCTCTTACATTCTTTATTTTTATTAACTCAATTTTCTATAAATTTGAGGTTATCCTAGATTTGCTTTTAGTTGTGATGCACCCGTAGGTTTACCACTATACTTCCAATATAGTGCTAGTCCAAATGGAAGCTAATGTGGAATTACATGTTAATATTATGTGTAATCTAGCAGGAATATTATGTGTAATCTAGCAGGAATATTATTAGCTGTGAGGTGAATTCAACCAGCTATTTTTAGAAATTTTGAAAGTTTTCTGTATCCTATTAGTAATAGGTACCTTTATAAAGGTACATTCATAGAATTGATCTGAACTATTACTCCAGCACTAATCTTAGTGTTAATAGCTTTCCCTTTTTTCAAACTACTGTATTTAATGGATGAAGTTACAGATCCTTGATTGTCAGTAGTGAAGGATAGTGATTGATTATATATTTATGAATCGCTACCTTTATTACAACGTATACAATGTACTAGCCCAAGTAATGCTACAAAGCATTTGAAGGCTTATTAATTGTTATTCGTGGCCCTGCTATTACTAATAAGATAACTGATTTGGGTAATGTAGAACCTATAAAAACGCCAAATTTAGATTTAATAATATTAGCAACTTATTGACAGAATTAAAAAATAGTATGAATTCAGTGAATCAACTTAGAGTTGATCAAATAAATTAAGATATTGATTCGCGCACAAACAGATAGGTATGGATACCTTCAGGACTTTTGGTGCAAATTATGTAAAATTACTGTTAATTTTTTCATATTTAAGTTATATTAGGTAATTTAATGATATAAATGAATTAATGATAAAAATTAACCAACACCCAGGTATCCATAATCCATCACCAAACTTGTTTAAAACAGATCCTATAAGCTATTGAGAAGCAAAAATTAAATATGCTAACAAAGTTCATAATAATAGTAATCGCATTTTTAAATAATTAAAGGAATACCTTAAACAAAATGGTATTATGTCTATGCAAGAAAAGACTCACTTATACACTGCTATTAAAAGTTTACAAAGAACCGCCGCTAATATTGCAGAGAGAGACAAAACTATTTATAAAGAGCAGTTAGATAAGTCTAAAATTCTACAGGAACTTGCTAAAAAACAAAAATAATTATATGGTTACTATATGAATAATGTTACTTTATATGTACTTTTTTTTTTCTTTATATGTACTTTTTTTTTCTTTATACTGCTATGTCATCTCCTATTTTCCTCATTTAAGTTAAATTCTTTAGCAGTACCTCAAATTGAAGCTGTTGCATTTGTGCTATAACATGATAATATTATGTATTAATAAGTTGCAATTATATTTATTGTTGAATAACGGTTAACTTGTTATGAGTATCATAACACACCCCTAATTTATTTTTTTTAGGGGTGATTGTTAGTAGCTCTGCTCATTTTTTTTAATAGCTTTTAAGAACCATTCTTTTAATTATAACACCTTTGATTCCACAGGCAAATGTTATCAATATGTACAACGATCTCTTAGAAGTGGTTTGGATATACTAAAACACGGTGGTCGTCTATATCCGGTTTTTAGTGATAAAATCAGTGATAAAATCAGTGATAAACTTACCAAATAACTTGAACTCTGTCAACACGGGGGCTGTGTTTTATTGAGGTGTAGTTGTGTAGTTGTGTAGTTGTATATTTTATTATCGTATATTTGGTAGTATGATGATGATAACGTTAAATAAAGTATCAGTTGAATAACATTGAGAAATTTGAATCTTATTACTTGTAGTACTAAATATGTGAAATAATCTTGAACTCTGTTAAAAAGCTATTAGCTTGTAAATAATCTGGAGAAATATACGATGAGGGAGTGGTAAGTGGGAAAACACAAGTGCAGGTTGACTGTGAAAAACAGCTTTTCGTTTTTCAAATAACTGTGGGGGTTAAGATAGCTTTCTGAGCGATTTGGTCACTTGACCTGAGAATGTTTCCGATAAAGACTGAAAATACAGTGTGAGAGAGAAGTGTGAGAGAGAAGTATAGATACCTGGTGGATCATACAACCCGACAACACTATATTAGGCTTGAGCCGGCTAAATGTAAATATATCCATATTTTCGATTTTAACTGTATAAATATACCAATAAAACTATAAAACTATAAAAATGTTAAAAATAATGATGAAAATGATAAAAATGATAAAAACAATGTATAAAACAAATATTACACCTTTAATGTGTTTAATATATTTTCCTTTTTCCAATATTGGTATTCCGTAGAGTTTCTTTTATTTTACATCCTTTTGGAGGAGTTTTACATCCTTTTGGTGGGGCTTTTTATGAAAAAAAATAAATAATTAAGTACTACAAATAGCTTTATTAATAAAGAAAATATATTGAAAAAACAAGATTTTCCTTTACTTACTCTTGATAATAATATAACATGTAAAGATAAAGTTAATGAGTTAGAAAAAAGATTAGGAAAAAATTCAGATTTGGAACAATTAGAATCAGATTTTGAACATCCAGAATTAGAAACTATTGGTTTCTAATCATACAAATGATTTTTTAGATATACTTCAATATTCTTATCCTATGTTATCCTTAGTTTATTCGTTTATAAACTTTTATCTTATATACAATAAAATAGCTAGATTCAATAGTATAGTTAAATTTATTCCCCTATTTTTATTGTTTTCTCTAAAAGTTTCGTCTGAGAAGATGGTAGCTTTTGGTTTTGGAAAAAGCAAAGGAGATACCTCTTATGGGGGGGGGGGAAGTGTGTTTAGAACGATCTTTTTTTATTACGTTTATGGGATGGATAGCTGATGGTGGTTGGTACACCCTGATTCTTTAATTTTGAACTAGGGCTTAAATGCTTTTTTCTTTATCTATATTTTATCTTTTAAATTCCCAGATAGTAGAGGATTGTCTATTTCAAGTGTAATATTAAAATAAAGTCAATTTTCTGGGTTTTAGGTTTATATTCTTTTAATAGAGGTATAGAGTTTATTTTTAAGAATATAGTTTATCTAGATTTTTTTAATTCTTGTCGAAGACTGGACTCAGTTTTTGACAAGACTTTGTCTAGTATTATATACAAAATTTGTTAATTTAAGAAAATGAGTAGAATAAAAATTATTTTAAATAATGTTACGTTTAGGAGAATTTTGGTTATTTTCCTTGTTGGGTTGGTCTTTAGAAGTGTTGTAAACTATGTTTATGACATTAATGTGTTTAAAGACTATACCAGCGGTATATCTTTAATATATTATGGGTTTATGGCTGGTTTCTCTGGGTTTGTTTACGAATTACCTAAAATCTGTTTTAATGTCTTTGATCTAAAGTTGGTTAGATGTGCAATTAAAATGTTTTGTGAAGGTAATTTTATGGTTGGTAATAAAATGTAATTAGGTGATAATATGTTTTCAGATGACATAAATTTAAATAAAGATAAGGAATTATTAAAGGATAGTTTAGTTTTAAAACAAGATAGATATAATGGCTTAGGTAGAAGAAGTGGTTCTTCAGGAGGAAGTAGATCAACAAGAGAAGAACTTAGAAGATTAAGAGATAATTATCCTTCCGAACTATAACCTAAACAATTTTCATATGCGGGTGTTTTTTCATATGCGGGTGTTTTTTCATATGCGGGTGTTTTTTCATATGCGGGTGTTAGAGGTTTATATGAGGATACAGATAACATAATGGTTAAGGATAGTAAGGATTTATCAAAAGATAACTTAGCTTTAAAACAGAATGCTCTTGAGAATAAAAGAGTTACTTCTGGGAGACAAAGTAGATTTAAATCTGCAGCTCTTAGAGGTTTATATCGATATTCTTATAGAGGTCTTTTTAACCATGATAATCCTAATAATGACAGTAAGCTTTCAACTAAGAATGAAATAAAATGTAAATTGATGTGACCATTGGTTAAGTTTTCTTCTAGTGGTTTTACTACAGATGAAAATTATATAGACTCTTTTGGTTTAAATGGTAAAGTTTCTATAAGAGATGAATTGAAAAAGGTTTTTACTAGAAGATAGTTTAGTTATTAAACCAAAAAAAAAGTTTTTAATAGATAATTTTATCTTTTAAATAAAAAAAAGTTTATCTAGAACTTATATCAACATAATGTATGATAAATCTAGTATTATATACAAAAAATTTTAAATAAGAATATGGAAAAAAATAAAGTATACTCAGAGGAGAATTCTCTTCAAAATTGTGATAGTAATAAAGGTATAGAATTTTTAAAACAAATACAAGATTTAAAAATGAAAATTTCAGAATTAAGAGGGTTAGGTGATAAATCTTGTAGGTTAAAGTTGGATATTAAAGATTTAGCTAATAAAATTGTGAAAGAGTCTAGTAAAAATAAAATTGAACTAGGTAAAATATCTAGTATATTGAGAGATAGTTATAAATACGATGAGTTAGGAGCTATTCTTATTAAATCTATGAAAGATTCTGGAAGTAGTTTTAATGCAACTACTGTTGATACTAAGTTAGGTTATATTCCTATGAGATTACGCACAGGGCTTAGAAATCCTGAGTTTATTCAGATAAACGTGTAACTGATTTAGTAAAAACTTTAAATGTTTATGAGAATTTTATAGATACATTTGAGTCTATAGTATTGGAGGATGGTGAAAATTGTCTTGATCAAAATAAGTATTTAATTAGTCATAATTTACATAACATTTTAATTAATGGTTATAGAATTACCAGAGATAGAACAATAAGTAGAAAAGAAAAAGGTATTTATATGGTTATGTTTAAATCAGTTAAATTTAACGATAAAAATGTTCTTGTGTATAAGTATATAAAATATCCTTATATATTTTATGATTGTTTGTATAGTTATATTGTTAGAAAAAGTAGTTCTTTAGTTATAAAAAATGATAGTTGTGCGGGTACTGATTTTCTATTACAAAAAAAAATCAGTTTTTTAATCAAGATAATGTAAATCAGAAGTAAAACATATAATAGATCTATTTTTACATAAGTTTAATTATAGTAGGGGAATATTCCCGAGAAATCTAATAGATTTAACAAAGTTTTTAATAAATGGCTGTCCTATTTATATCGATTATGATTTGGTTAGTCGATTTATAAAATATGCTATAGAAAAAGATGTATTTAGTGTTGTAAAACAGTTAGCTGGTATATACGGCTTATACACTGATGATGTTCAAGGTATCAAGATGTTACAGGATAAGTTAGAAAAAACTTATTAGAATTACAATCTATTGGGTAGAACTGTAATTCTAACAGAAGATTTAGATTCACTAATTAAGGCATTAAAGAATGGGTAGATCAGGATGTTAATCAAGGACCACAAGCATGGAGAGGTTAAAGGGATTATTTAAGTAATGCAATACATGCAATAGATTCTGATTTTAGAAAAAGTATGAGCCGTCATAATCAATATCATGTTAATAAGGGTAACATACCGAGAAAGAGTCTGATAGGTAGAAGTTAATTTTCTTATCAAAATATACATTTAAATATAGGTATGTTAGATGATATACCACAAAAAATATGACTCCAAAAATAGATGGTCACAAAAAAATATATAAGCAACCTGTTATGGAAGATAATAGTAGTATTTTTTATGAAATAGGTGAATATATAAAAAACTCACCTACTAATAATAATACTCTATTGAAAATTGAGAATTCTTTATTGGATCATTCTTATATAGCTTTAAATGAAAAATTATCTAAAGATAAACCATTAATAAATTATAGTTTAATTAGTAGTGGTTTTACTAAATTGTTACTAGATGAAAAAACTAAGATATTGGATTATGTAAATAGATCAAGATCATTGTTATATAATAAAGAACCCACTAAGGTTAATGACTATATAAAACATATGTTAAGTATAATATTACAGAAATTAGATAATGATTTAATCTTAAGTATAATATATGGTAGATTGTTTAAAATAGTAAGTAGAAATGATTATTTAGTTGGTAGTAACAAGGCTGTAGATGTATTTGTTGATTTAGATAAGGATTTTATTGGTAATTATTTTTATTTATTATACCTAGAACGTAAAGAAGAGTTAAAAGATAACAACTATAAACTTTCACATTGAAAAGCAGAAAATTCCGTTATTATTTCTAAATTAGGTCGTATAAAGGAGAAATAGGTGGTAGAGCTATAGGATGATTAAAAAATCTTGATCTGGTTTGGATTAAACTGGTTATAAAAGCTAAGGAGGAAAAGGAAAATATAATATTACCTACAGATAGAGTAATCAATATTATAGGAGAACAAGATAAAGTAAAACCTTTATCTCGTAGGTTACCTATGATAGTTAAACCAAACAAGTATTCTCGTATTATAAAAAAGGATAACCAAAATGGTGATCAAAATTATAATATAAAAGAAGTATTAGGAGGTTATTTATTAAATTATGAAAAATATACTGAAAAATTTTTGATAGATAAATCAAGGTTTGGAAAATCAACTCTTATTAACGATGATAACATAATGTATGATTTAGTTAATAATATCAGTTCTGTAGGTTATAAAGTAAATAAAGACGTATTTGGTTTTTAACTAAATATCGTTTGGAGTATAATTTATTGATTAACCCAAAATATAAACATCCTTTAATGAGTAAAGAAAAACTAAGTAAGATTGAATATATAGAACTGCCAAGTAATTTAAGTAAACTTGAATTACAAGACAGTATATTAGGTCTAGCTGAGATGCTTTTAAACGTACACGAGTTTTTTATACCTGTAAGAGTTTCCTTTGAAGGAAGACTATTTTGTTCTAGTGAATATTTAAATTATCAATCGACTGAACTTGCTAAATCATTACTATTACTTAGTAATGGTGAAAAGATAGCTAAATGGGATAAAAAAGCTATAAGTTATTTAAAAGCGTATGGTGCTAATTGTTTTGGTAATAAATTAGACAAAAAATCATGAAATGATAGAATAAAATGGGTTGATGATAATAGAGGTCAAATAATTAATTTTAAGAATGGAAATTTAATTAAAAAAGCTGAAAAGAGGTTGTTGTTCATAGCCTTTTGTTTTTAATATAATAGGTTTTAAATTCACTTTACAATGAAAAAGATAGTTTTGATACATATCTTCCTATCCTATTAGATGGTACTTGTAATGGTTATCAACATCTTTCTTTATTAAGTTTAGATATAGATTTAGCTAGTGAATTAAATTTAACTAAATCTAGTTGAGATGATGAACCTAAAGACTTTTATAGTATTACGGGTTCAAGGTTAGTTAACTATTTTCAAGACAGGTTGAAAGAAAATAAACTAACTGATAGTGAACGTGAAGCATGTGTCAGGGTTAGTTCTTTAACCATAGCAAGAAAAATAATAAAAAGAGCTATAACGACAATACCTTATAATGTTTCACACATTAAATTATTTACAAGAAAGCTTTGTATGTGATAATGATGGTAGTAAAGATATCACTTTGAAGACGATTTAAATATAAGATTGAAAAAATCTTTTTTGATATAAAAATTAATAGTAGTGAATATGTATAACATGCTATTAGAATTCTAATTATATAGAATCTATAAAGAAAAAAATATATAATTTCACTAAAATAAACTGAATAAAAACATAATTTTTTTTTTGGAAAATAAAGAGAAGACTATTTTAAATAGGTAAAGCTTAAAAAAAGTGGGTGGGTGTGGTATGTATTTATTTTAAAATAAGATATATAAGGTTCGAACCCTTAACACCCATTATTTGTTATTAATAAAGGTTGATAAAAAAAGTACATATAAATATTTTTAAGTTTTTATTAAGAATTTTAGTACCACTTAAGCTTATTGTTAATTAGCACTTTTTAAAAGACATTAATTTATATTTTTATACAATGAATTTATCACTAATTTTATTTACCATAGGTATTTTAGGTTTTGTTTTAAATAGAAAAAACATTATATTAATGCTTATTTCAATAGAAATAATGCTATTAGCTATAACATTTTTAATATTGGTTAGTTCACTTAGCTTTGATGATATATTAGGTCAAACATATGCTATATATATTATTGCCATAGCTGGAGCAGAATCCGCTATTGGTTTAGGTATTTTAGTAGCTTTTTATAGATTAAGAGGAAGTATTGCAATAGAGTTTAAATAATGTATCTAGCTATAATAATCTTACCACTATTAGGGTCAATAGCTTCTGGTTTTTTTGGTAGAAAAATCGGAGTCTCAGGATCTCAATTAATAACATGTACAGCTGTTGTATTAACAACAATATTGGCAGTGTTAGTTTTCTTTGAAGTTGGATTAAATAATATACCAGTGTCAATAGAGGTATTTAGATGAATAGATTCTGAATCATTAAATGTATCATGAGGATTTCATTTTGATTCACTAACAGTTTCTATGCTTATACCTGTACTAATCGTTTCTTGTTTAGTACATGTATATTCAATAGGTTATATGAGTGAGGACCCTCACATTCAAAGGTTCTTTAGCTATTTAAGCTTATTCACTTTTATGATGGTTATTTTGGTAACATCAAATAATTACTTACTTATGTTTGTTGGATGAGAGGGTGTAGGTGTTTGTTCTTATCTTTTAGTATGTTTCTGATTTACTAGATTAGCAGCAAATCAAAGTGCTCTTTCAGCATTTTTAACAAATAGAGTGGGTGATTGTTTCTTAACTGTAGGTATGTTTGCTATACTATTCTCTTTTGGTAATTTAGATTATGCTACTGTATTCTCATTAGCTCCTTATATGAATGAAAATGTTGTAACTATTGTAGGTATATGCCTATTAATAGGAGCAATGGCAAAAAGTTCTCAATTCGGACTTCACGTTTGACTACCTATGGCGATAACCAATAAAGTCGCAAATGATCAATGAACAGTTACTGCTTTAAACAGTAATGGTAAGGTTCGATCATAGCAGCATACTAGAAATATAGCAAACATTAAAAATTGTTTTGTACGTATGTAAATTCCAGATACACTTCTAAGTATAAGTTTAATTAACTTATACGGAAGCTTATTTTCACAGTGGACCTTACCCATATTTGCAATTTAAATGGTTTAACTTTATGATTAGATAATACATTTCTAATTATTTGTAGAGGGGTATTATATCCCCCTATATATTTATGCAAAGGGGATCCTGCGGTAGAATCTGAAGGTTCTACGGGAGAATTGTCTCCTACTACTGGATTAGCTAATTCTACTGGATCTATAGCCCCTCTAAGTGTTTCTGCTACAGGTAAATTACCAGAATCCGCTAAAAATGAAGAGTATTCTAAACTAAGAGAAGAGAAATCTGAAATACTTGATGAGCTTAGAGATAATATGAATATACTTAATACTATTAAATTAGCTGGTAAGTTGGATACTAAATTGCCTGAACCAGCTAAAGATAAGAATACCTATCTTAAGGATCTTAAGGAAGAATTTTCTTCATTTTTTGATAAAGATAGTGGTAATACTTCTGTACAGGAAAGCTTAAAAGAGATCAAAGATTATGTTAACAGTGAACAAGGTAGTTTAAAATCTAAACTTGAAGAAGTAAATACTAAAATTAAACATTTAACTGTTGATTCAACTAAGGATAATATGGAGTCTTCTAAAAATCCGCTTAAACGTGATGGATCTGAGTCTGATTTGGATAGTCAACCATCAGCTAAAAAAAGATCCAATAAGAAAGATGGGGACAGTAATAATGATGGGGACGGTAATAATGATGGAGACGGTAATAATAGTTCAGGTTCTTCAAGTAGTTCAGGTCCTTCTCAAGGAGGTTCACCACCCTCATCGCCTTCAACTCCTAATCAAGGGGGTGGTTCATCAGATACTTCTTCTAACTCTGCTGAAGTAAATTCTTCTGATTCTGGTGACATACTATGACTGGATATTATTCTTAGACTTATAAAAGGTCTTTTTGGAGATGATCATATGGATTAATAGAAGAGTGGATTTGTTTCTTATGGCTGTTTCTGCCTATCTGCCCATTGTATATTAGTTAGGTATTATTATTTAGATGCCCCCCCCCCCCTCTCTGGGGTCTTCTGCATAAAAATTAGAAATATTAAAAAGTAATCCAATAAAGTATAATATATCTAACCTGTGCACTTCTTTCGTACGCGAAGGTGCCAGATAGTTAAATTATTTTTCTGGAATTAAATGCAACTGAGGTGAAAACGGTCAAAGATGTTCCGTAGTTAAGACCGTCGGTATTTTAATGTATCGCTACTGACTGGTTCACCTTGGGGTGGCTGAAATGCTGCTGAATGTACAGTCGGAAGCTCTTTTTATTCGATTTTATTCGAGAGATGTCATCGAAATGGTGTATACCTTAGAAAGGTGTGATCGGAATGGTGTATACTTTAGAGAGAGCACTATTACACGCCATGAGCTTTGGGAAGGTCCTACTCCTGTAAGTGCCCTAATACACGCCGCTACTATGGTAACTGCAGGTGTATACTTATTAATGCGTTGTTCTCCTTTAATAGAATATAGTTCAACAGTACTAATGTTATGTTTATGATTAGGTGCTATTACAACTGTATTTAGTTCCCTTATTGGTTTATTCCAACAAGACATTAAAAAAGTTATAGCTTATTCTACTATGAGTCAATTAGGTATGATGGTTATAGCTGTAGGTTTATCTTGTTATAATATAGCTTTATTTCATTTAATTAATCATGCATTTTATAAAGCACTTTTATTCTTAGGAGCAGGAGCAGTAATACACGCTGTATCTGATAACCAAGACTTTAGAAAATATGGAGGATTAAGACCTTTCCTCCCTCTTACATATACTGTTATGCTTATAGCTTCATTAAGTCTTGTAGCTTTCCCATTCATGACGGGATTCTATTCAAAAGACTTAATACTTGAATCAGCATATGCGCAGTACTATTTCTCTAGCACGGTTGTATATATCATAGCCACTATTGGAGCTATGTTTACTACATTATACTCTTTTAAAGTGTTATATCTAACATTCTTAACTAATCCTAATGGACCTTTAATAAATTATAAAAAAGCACATGAAGGTGATATCTTTATGAGTTTACCTTTAATGATTTTAGCTGTATTCTCTATATTTTTTGGGTTTATAACAAAGGATATGTTTATAGGATTGGGTTCAGGGTTCTTTTCGGATAATGCTTTATTTATACATCCTTCACATGAGATATTGTTAGACACTGAATTTGGGGTACCAACTCTATTTAAGTTATTACCTTTAATCTTTACTATATCATTAAGTGTAATTTCTATAGTGTTGTCTGAATATTTATCTCTAATATTAATTTATTTCAAATTATCTAGAGTAGGTTACAACATATTTAGTTTCTATAATCAACGGTTGTTGATAGAGCTATTTTATAACAAATACATAACAGGTGTTGTATTAAAGCTAGGGGGTCAGACTACAAAAGTGTTAGATAAGGGATCCATAGAGTATTTAGGGCCTTATGGCTTAGAAAAAGGGCTGTTAAATATGAGTAATAACATAGCTAAATTGAACACTGGAGTTATTACATCTTATGCATTATATATACTAGTTGGTTTAATATTTTATCTGTTATTCAGTTCATACCTTAACAACACTATAATTATTTTAGCACTATTTACATCTTTATCTGTAATCTTATATTCTAAAACTACGTCTATTTTTGATAGCCTCTCTTTACAGAGTAGCTTTGTAATAATATATAAACCACACTGTAATCTAGATTACAATAGTATTGCTTATTTATTGTTAGCATTTATCTTAGCATCTTCTGGATTAATTTTAGGTATTCTGATGTATATGAATCTGTAACTAAAGACTTATGTATATACTTATACATATTGTATCATAGCTCTATATTTTCAAATTATTATTATGTTTGACAATAATATTAAAAAATATGGTGTACCTAAATTAATTGTTAAAGGTATTTTAAACAAAATAGTTAATTTATTAAAATATATTAAAAATAATAAATTAGCTTTTTTGTTTATAATGCTTACGCTGCGTGTTTTAAGATAATCTGTGTTGTATCTTTTACACATATTAGGTATACATGATGTTATAACAGTTTTACTAGTAATAATAAGTAGCTTTTGGTTAATACCTATTATAAAGCACATTGTTTTTGGTTGTATTAACCAAAAATTTAATGGCATTACAACTAAAATTTATAGAGATATTAAACATTTCTGCTTTTTTGTGTTATGTTTTCTGTTTAGCAGTTTATTATATTTTTTCAGTCAATCTTTTGGTTTTGGGCTAGTCCATTGTGATTCTCCTGATGTGTGATATAAGTACTGTGCAGATATAGATCTGAATAATAAACCCCCTAAAGTGTTTACCATAGGAGGGCATAAGTTTATAGTTTTACTTCTATTGGCAAAAATCTCTTTAATTGATGAGTATTCTACTGTAAAAACACATCCTTCAGGTACAAAAAATACATCTGGTGAAAGCCATCCATCAGGTAACACATCGATAAAAAAGGGGATATTAGTATCTTATTACACACCTACTGGTTCAGGTGCATCACAATCAGGAACTTCTGGTTTAGGTGATTCTGGTGGTGATGATGGGGATAAGCCTAAACGCACTCCTAACTGGAGGTATAATCAGGATGCCAACCTTTAACCTGTCTTGTCAGATAGGGAATTAGGTATTACGCTTAGAAATCTTATAGCTGGCTTACGTGAGAAAACATACTTAAGGGATGATGAGGATTTAACACATGCTAGCTTAGGACAGCGTCTAATGGAGCATCCTAGTGAAGCATATTTTGCTGTTATACTAAACCCAGATTGTGTAAAAGGCGGATTGTACAGAGTAAAAGGCCCCCCTAATGATATATAATATGCTTTTTATGTACTTAGATTATGTACTTTATACACTGAATGGTATAATAGCGTGTTTTCTAAAAACATAGTTAATATTGATAGGTAACCGGCTAGGGTTATTTAACACCTGGCTTTCATTAATTAATTGTGTAACAAACCATAGAGTACAAAAAGTATATAAAGATACTTAGTTTGCATTTATAAATACATTAAACTGTTATTTTTGTATTTTTCTTTTTAGCTGAATATGCTAGTGTTGTACTTATTTGTATATTAAGTAGTATTTTATTTTTAGGTGGTTATCTCTTTGACTTTAATTATTTCCTGTATCCATATTTATTATTTGTACTAAATATAGCAGGTGATAGTTACATGTATCTAACTGATAACGAATCTAATTTCAATGTTATTGACTTTGATAACTATAGTCCAGTAATAGGAACAATTGTTAGTGGTTTAGTTATAGGGGTTAAAACTTGTATTATGATATTTATTTTCATATGAGCTAGAGCTTCATTCCCTAGAATTCGTTATGACCAACTAATGTCTTATTGTTGAACTGTGTTATTACCTATAGTTATAGCATTTATTATACTAGTCCCTTGTATTTTATATAGTTTTGATATCATACCTTGTAACATACCTATATTATAAATTTAACTATAATATTTATAATATGATCAATAAATAAGAAATTAGCTCAATTGGCAGAGCACCCGTTTTATACACATAATACGAGAGGTTAAGTGTTCAAATCACTTATTTCTTAATATATATATAGATATTAGTTTTACAAGAAATACTTAAAAGCTAATACAGTGTGAAAAACACAGAATAGATTATTGGTTAGTTATATATGATATTAGATTTTTAGTCATATATTAATTATATGTTATAATTATATAATAATATTTATTAATTTTAAGATTATCAGATATAATATAAACCGCCTTATTAAAATAATATACAGTTTCGGAAAAGTATTTTAAAACTGCTGTGGTGAGAAAACCGTTAAAGGATGAACACTTTGTTTTTTTTTCTATCATTTAGTTACAAACTTCGACACTAGAAAACGCATTTTTTTTTGACTCGTTAATAAAAAAAAATCCTCCCTCTTGCTAAGTTAAATGAGTTAAGGGTGTCTGTTTACAGCTCCGGAACTTAACCACGTTAAAGATGTCTGGACCCCAGTAATAAATTCTTAAATGAGTAATAAATTCTTAAATGAGTAATAAATACTTAAATCGCTCTCTGGGAGAAGGGAATCGAGTCATCGGTTTGGAATTAGTTCCACTCTGGTGTGGAACTTTGTTGTGAGCATACAGTGGATAGCCTGAGCATGAACCACTATTATGACTAGAAAAATTTATACAAACTGAAAGTCCAATACGACTATAAACTATACATTAAGTACTTGTTGCAAAATATTCCCGTTCCCTTTCACACTTTTAATAACATTTATTTAGGTAATTGTATTCCGAAAAACAACTATGTAACTATAGTTAATATAAAAAAGGATCAGAATCTTCTTATTGATATTTTATCTAATATGGATTTAAGTAAATATGGTGATAATACCGGGAAAACACAATTATATATAAAAGAGCTTTTATATAATGATTATGAGGATATATTTGTTAAAAAGATTAAAAGTTCTACCTTAGTTGGTGACGTTAATACTGATTCAGTAGGTAAAAATTTATTTGATTATATCAATGAACACAAGGATTTCTTATATATATACATTAATAAGATGCTTGATCCCACACTTATTAAGGGTGATAAGGATTTACAAAATATTGTTATTTCACTATTAAATGAAAAATTTGTATTTAATTTATGTTTAGTGACTTTTTTACAAGTTTACACACATCAACACTCAGAACATAATAGAAATAATATATTAGTTCCTGTAGTAGTTAAGTTAGGTAAGAAAATGATTTCTTCTTATATAAAAACTATTAAAGATGAGTATAACAAAACTAAATCTCGTGATGATGTTTTATCATATTCTGAATTCAGAATAATGTGACAACAAGATAATCCAAAATTTAATGAACAACTAAATGATAGTACTTATGCTGAATTAGGCTCTAAGATAATAAACATCTTAGAGCATGCTTATTTTATCACTAAAGAACTTCATAAGATTGAGTCTTCTGATAACAAAAAGTCTGAGTATGTCTTAAAACTACTTGATGATAAATTAATAGATAATAAAGTAAAAAGATTTATTCTTCCTACAAAATTACCTATGGTGTGCCCTCCTAAGGAATATTCACATTCTAAACTAGGAGGTTACCTTCTTAATGGTGTAAAATACAATGATGGTTTATTCATAGATAAAAAGCATATTAATATTCCTCATATTTATCTAAAAAAAATGATATATATAGTATGGTGAATGTATTGCCTCAACTCCTTTTAAAATGAATAGAGATGTTTTAGATTATATTAATCTTAAAGGAATTGAACAAGGTCTTAATATAGATCCTGATCAAGAACATGCATTAGAGAAATTACAGGTTTTAAGACCACACCTAAAGAGAAAGTTAGCATCACATAACTGTAAGAAGATATTACAAGAAACTATATTGGGTATTGTTGACTTTTATAGTAACTTTAACAAACTCTATTTCCCTGTAAGATAGAATCAGAGAGGAAGAATGTATTGTACACCTAATTCTTTTAACTATCAATCAAATGAGTTATCTAAAGCGTTATTACAATTAGCTGAACCTGGTGTTATAAAGAAAACAGATGATTACATAAAATATCTAATCAGTTACGGTGTTAATTGTTTTGGGGGAAGAGTATCTAAACAAACATTAACTAAAAAGTTAAAATGAGTAGAGAATAATAGAGATTATATACTTGAATTTGATAATGGTATTCTTTTAAGTAAGCTACTTCTAAATTGTTATTGTTAGCTTTTTGTATTGAATATAAAAGATATACTCAATATATGGAAAATGAAAACTTAATGGAATTACATTCATATTTACCTATTCAGTTAAATGCTACTTGTAATGGTTTTCAACATATGGCTTTATTAAGTAATGAATATTCCCTTTTCGTTGAATTAAATCTGGTTAAGAAGGGTAAGGATGGCACTGTACAACCCCCTGGTGACTTCTATAATTTACTTTTACATAAAGTAGTCAATGTATTTACTCTTAAATTAGAACAAAACGAGCTTGTAGATAATAACTGGTGGTAGTTATGAAAGATTGAGTAAATTTATGTGAGAAAGAGCCTATATAAAGAAAGCTGTTATGACTATACCATAAAATTCTTCTTCAAGGGCTATGGTTAAATACATATCTGATAGTTTAGTTAGACTTGATTGTGATAAAGATGATTCTAGTAGGTACTCGGGTTCGGAGAAGAATACTAGAACTATTATAAATCATAAAGATATTAACTTACTCGTGTCTACATTGAGAAATATAATAACCAATGATTTTGAAAAAATTAAAAAGTTAACTAAATACCTTAAAAATATAGCTAGTTTACTAAATACTTTAGAATTACCTATAGTTTGAACTTTACCAACAGGAATTACGATAAAACAAAGTTATTTAGATGTAAAATCTACCACTATTACACCTTTTATGCATAGTAAAACTAAAATTAACTTAATGACAACAGTTAAGGGTAAATTTGATAAAAACAGACAGATAAGAGCTCTTATGCCTAACTTAATACATTCCCTTGACGGAACTTCTAGGAGTTTATTATATAAATAGTTCTCATTACATTATCAAAACGAGCACACATAATTTTATTCTGTACATGATTGTTTTGGAACTACATGTGATAAGGTTTTTGTGCTTAAAACTATTTTAGCCTCGGTTTACACAGACTTATATTCATCTAATCAATATTTACTTAAATTTGATAATTGTGTTCTTGATTTTATTGAGAATAACACTAATTATACTTTAGATAGAACTAAAATAATTTTATATTTACCTAAAGGTGAGTATAAAATACACAGCGTGAAGTGAGTTTTAAATAAAGAGGTTGTAAGTCCGAAAGATGTTAGAAAAATAGATATGCAACATATACTTATTTAATGTTGTGAAACTTTCTTTGACGGATAACTTAAAAAAAATCCATATTATATATATTATGGATAAAAAAACTTTAAGGCTT
>VYYI01000685.1:0-27219 GCA_021029175.1 Bilobella aurantiaca
AGCTTTTTTGGTCATTGACCCCTTGACCTTTGACCTTGTATCCCTGTAAAGGAAATTTGTCATTTTACAATAAGAGAAAACGGGAAAGACAAATGGAGGAGATTTTTGTCAAAGTGAGAGTAGAGGACGGCCATTAGCCATGTGAGGGTCATTGACCTCCTTGACCTTTGACCTCTTGTTGCAGGACTACTACAAGGGTCAAGAGGACGATGCGATTCCGATACGCTGGATGCCGATCGAGAGCATTCTGTATAACAAATACACGATTGAAAGCGATGTATGGGCGTTCGGTGTTGTCCTCTGGGAAATATTTGCCTATGCCCTCCAGCCCTACTATGGCATGACACATGAGGAGGTGGTCAAGTACATCAAGGAGGGCAACGTCCTCCGGTCACCTGACTCCTGTCCTCCGAGAGTCTACGACGTCATGCGCAGTTGCTTCCAGCTCAAACCCACCGCTCGACCCACCTTCAGGACCCTCCACGGGGTCATTGACTCCATCATTCAGGAATTGGACCAAGTACCCACCATGCCCTCCAGCAAGGCCTCCTCACAGCAACTATAACTCCCTAAAACTTTGTCCATGTCGCCATCATTTCCCTTTTGACAATTTTGGTTGTCGCCATCATTCCCCTTTCGACAATTTTGGATGTCGCCATCATTTCACTTTTGCGGATTTTGGATATCGCAAGCATCAGGCTCTTTGATGTCGCCAGCCATCATTTCATATTGCTGCTTTGCGAAATCGCCATCATTCACTTTTTCTACATTTGATGTCGCCATCATTCACATTTTTCTACATTTGATGTCGCCATCATTATCTTTTTCTACATTTGATGTCGCCATCATCCACTTTTTCTAAATTTGATGTCGCCATCATTCGCATTTTCTACATCTGATTCTCTATCAACGTATCGCCCAACTTTTCTACAATTTGACGTCGCCGTCATTCAACTTTTCTACAATTTGGTGTCGAAATCATGCAACTTTTTTTAAATTAGCAATATCATATCATATCGAATTTCCGATCACTCCCAAATTTTCACTTTTTCTACAATTTCTACTTTCGAAATTTCGAGATTTAAAAAAAAGTTTGAAAAAAACGTTAAGAACAAGTTAAACAAAAAAACTAAAACTTTGCTGAAAATTTCGAAAAGTGAACATAAAAGTTGAAAAGTTGAGAAACTTTTTTTTTTCCAAACTGTTAAAGTGAATGAGGGGTAAAAAGAGACAAAAATGCAAACATCTTGGGTTTTAAAGGCGACTTTCACTTGAGAGAGAAAAGTGAGTAGGGTTAATTGACAAGTGAAAGTTTTGAAGGGATGTTAAGGGTACTAAATGTAGTTAAAAAGTAGTTGACCCTTAAGGGTCAAGGAAGCGTGTTGGAGGCAAAACATTTTGGCAAAGCGTCGAGCGGATCTTCGCTCCGACTCCTTGGCAGGAAGAATCGAAGCAGAAATAATTACCGGTAAAAACTTTGTGAGCCTTGTAATTAGACGAAGGGTAAAGAAGGCTAGTCCGCACGAAAACGATCAAACTAATCCAATTCTCTACGCTTCAAAAACGCTGCAAAGCACGAGCACGGGCCAACTTCCGGTTACTCTAAGGCGCACCTCGCGCATGCGCAAAGACTGATTTATTCGTGCACCGATTTTTCTATTTTTGTATAATTTCCAAAGGGGTTGTTGTAGTAGTCATTAGGCTTAAGTAGGCAGTATTAGTAATTAGTCCATTTTTGGTAAATGATTGCTGATATGTTTAATGAAATGTTTACACAGTAAACAAGTGAATAAACAATAAAAAAAAACAAATCAATTCCTAAACAGTAAACAAGTGATTTAAACGAGGAGCATGACGAGACGAAGTCACACTTGAATTGATTCGAAGTGATATGGATTCCTTGTCGTCACTTTTTCAAAGAGAAGAGCGCTCATTGGTTGTTGACTACTCAAAAGCTCGATTTTGATTGGCTGAGCTCGAGTCCTGGGAACGAAACGAGTGGTGTCATCAACGTTCTGCCTTCTTCTTTTGTCCTCACCATTGCAAATTGACATCTCTTCTGAAACGACAAAAAAAAAACGGTTATTTTAGAGAATGTGCGTAACGAGCTTTCTTAATGCTCAGATTCAGATCTGCCAAAAGATTCTCAAAAGCGTTTTTTTTTGCCTGCAGAGGAGATACGCTTTTGCCCGGAAGGGAATTGGGAGTGAAAAATACCGTGAATTTCACAAGAGACTTTTTTTTTTGGAGACGCTTGATGCGTTTTCCTTGTTCTCACCTTCAATCTTGGTAAAGGAAAAAAAAATTCTCGAATCGAGAAAATTCCTGAAACAGCTTGAGACGTGGCGCTAAGAATAACCTTTAAAAAATGCATTGTACATGGAGTAAAAATGCTCCAATTCAAAAAAAAAATTCACTTTTACAAAAATTTGAGAAAGTTCTGCTTCAAAAGTTGCTCTAAAAGCGTTTTTTTTTTTCAAGAAAAGAGGAGTAATCCCATTTTAAATTTTAAAAGAATGGAATGACTTACGCGTACTGTGCTTGTTTGATGTTCAAAACTAAAAACTAAACTAACTTAAACTAAAGCTAAAAACAAACTTTAATTAATTAAACCTAATTAATTAAAAAAACTAATGGCTCACTATCGATTGCTATTTTGTTCAAAACTAGATATTGAAATTAAACTAAAAACATACATTTTTTTTTTACATTTCTTTCGTTTTTCATAAAAAAAAATGCAACGGATTCCTAACTTGTGTCGTGGTATGTACACGACACTCTACTACATTTTGACTTAAAAATTAATGTTTCGGTGGCTATTTTATTTCGATGGCTGATGTCGCTTTGATGGCTGATGTCGCATTGATGACTGATGTCGCTCGATGACTTGACTTGGATGACTGTCCTGCTTTGAGCTGTGACACCCGAACTCCACAGACATGACATAGGACTCTGTGAATTCTTCAAGTGCCAAGCCGAAAGTCCAGGTGTTGAGCCACGGCCCTCCCTCCCCTCGGCCAATCATCAATAATGCACCAACTCCACCCCGCCCCCACCCCCACTACCACGAGATTGATCAATAACTTCAATAACAATCAATAGAACTCACCAAAAGAAAACTTTTCTAATGATAAGCTCACAGTAGCCAAATCACCACCTAACATTCTACTACATCACAATTCAACTAAAAAAAGAAAAATCAACAATTTAACTTTCACCCTTTTCCACCAATTTTCTCCGTCTCATTATTCCTAACCAAACTTTCTCTACTTTCACTTTCCCTATCAAAAATTTATACAGAGCCTTTTTAAACCTTACATTAACAGAGTAATACCTCAATTTCATTACTTATAACATCTTATTAACATAGGTATATAAATACTCTAAAAATCTGTACATAGTATTTTTAAACATTTGCTAAAACAATGTCTTAAAATTACGTTTGTATGCTTCGAGGAGTGACGCACCTTTAAAAATAACTTTCTCCTCTTGTACAGAGCGTTTTGTAAACATTGCCTATAACTAGTCGTTTAATTTGGGTTCAGTTCAGGTTCAGCATTATTTGAACCATGTGAATTACACAGAAACAGTGGTACGGACAAGTTACAACTTACAAAATTTTGAAAAGATCGGTCTTAAAGAAACGCACTGTACTTTGTTCTCATTCATATTCAAACTGACCTCGACCATAAAGTTATAAATTATGTAATGCGAATAGTCCATTAAGGTTCAGTTCTCGTAATTGAACCGGAGACAAAACAAGAGTTATTAAACTCACAAAAACGGTCATTTGATCTCATAGAAAAAGCAATAAAAAACTGATTACGCTTATAAAACACTTGAAATTTTCATTTTCAAATTTTCAAAAAAACATCAAAGTTTCATATTTCAAAAACACGCATATCTAAACCCCGTTTCATTTTTCAAACAAACAAAACAAACTCCCAAAACACCGCTCTCAAAACAAATAGAAACACAGAACATTGCCATTCAAATTCAGATTGTAAATAAAAAATTGAACATTTCGTACCGTGCGTTTCAAAAAGAACGTTTAACTAAGCATCTTTTCAAATAATTACAAATTTCCTTTGACTGAAAACTTCAAGTCTGAATTTAAGAAATTGCTAAAATTGTACAGTACGTTTCATTGAATTTCATGAATTTAAGAAAATTTTCAATTTTTACGTGCGTTTCATAAAAACAAAATAAAAAAATGAAATTTTTCAGCGTAAAAATTTGATCGGGAATTGAGTCCCCTGGAAAGTTTGAATTAGGTGAAAGTTCGCCTTTCACCAAAAAAATCGCCTTTTCAGGAGAAAGTTGAGCTGTTGGCTAAACCGCGCCTCTTCGTCGCCACTTTTTTTTCTTGTCGGCTTGATTGCGCCTGTTCTAAAAACGTTATTTTTCTGTTCAGTAGACTGACAGTGACTGGCCCTTTGCATAGGAAATCACTTTGGAAGAAAGGCAATTTACAACTAAATAAAAGAGCAGGGGCCGTTCCTCGCCCTGATGAAACTGTCAGGAAGTGTCAGATGGGCCCCAATTCAAATTAATTCAAAAATGAAAACACAATACAGAAGGAATAAAAAATACCGCCAACTGCACTTTCTCCTCATTATCTCACAACTTTCTCCTAACAAAATATTCATAATGCTCAACTTCATCAGTAGCGTGGTGGTGAAAGCACTACTAGGAAAAATGGTCGATGTTAACGATTTATTACTTTCACTACAACCCCCCCCCCCCCNNCCCCCCCCCCCCCCGCCTCCCTGTTACTTTTACAATGCTTACGCACTCTCCTCCTCCCACCAATCAGCGCTCCACACTGCCCCACCTACGGTTGAGTCATTTGCTAGTTGCAAGGAACTTAAGAACTTTATGTAGTTTAGTTGCCGCGCATAACTCCCAAAATTGCCCCCTAACGTCCTTAGCATCTAACAGTTGACTCAACGGTAGTTTACAACTCCCTTAATTTAAAATTCTAATCGAAAAACCATTCCCGTCCAGAATTGGTCTTCAAATTGATTAAATTTTGTGCCATTATCCCCTTTCTCCTACTTTCACTTTTGATTAACGCTGATTACGAATTTACTACTACTTTTAAAAGACGGTTGCTTTTGAAACGCTCTGTACTTTTTGACCTATTTTCCACAAATACGAACGATTTCTAATTTGTGTCCATAAATTTCAGACGACACTATTCGCAGCCCCGGTGGTGGTCGACTTTTGTGTAGATGACACTTCCGTCCGTTCACGCTTGTTGTGAAAGGCTCTGTAGATCCGTTGGTGACTCAGCCGCACTGTACAGCACATAGGAATCACGGGGCGCTTAAAATCAGCCCGTGAATTCTTAATGTGCCATTCAAAGCAGAAGAGCAGTTCCAAAGGGAAACGGATTAGTCCGCATTCTTGCGTCGCTCAAAACTGTGAATAAAAAAACGGTTCTGCGTACTTTGAGCATTATCTTGCGTCAATTTCCTTGCGACAAAAATGCAAGGTGAGGCAAATCAAGGCCACTGGACGTGGAGACTGCATGCACTAAATTACACCATCCAACTTTCCTGTGTTCCTTATGCAATATGCAGTATGCGCTCTTTTAATAAATTAGGATAATTCACCTCTCTCAATTCTCCCATTCATTTACAGGCGTTTTTTTTAGCGTTTTTTTAGCCTGCAGCTGCCGGGAATCATGCCTCAATTTCCCTCACGAAAACTCGTTCCTTTTTCTATTGGGCTCCTAATTAATTGAAAATTAAAATATCCCCAACGAACGATATCCCTCTCTACTATCCCACCTACAAAAAAATGCTCTGTACATTTACACGTAATATAGCTTTCTGTAAAAAAAAAACACTACTCAGGCTTAAAAGTTGCACCAGGCTCATTCTAGCAACTTTTTCTCCTAAATACAGCTCTATTTTCTAGAAAATTTTATTCTAGAAAATTAAAATATTGCAGCAGTACTTACTGAAAATCGTAAGAATGAAAAATCTGGTAAAAAAATTTTTTTTTTACAAAAATCAAGAAATCTGCCAAGCTTTTACAAAATCTCATTAAAAATCTAAAACACAACGACACAACTCAATAAAAATTTTGAATTTGAATTCAAGAATTGTGCCAAATCTCAAAAGCCTTTCAAAAATCTACAAGAAGTTTGCAAAATCTCAAAAATATTTCAAAAATCTACTAAGAAGTTTGTTAAATGTAATGTAATTCAACTCAAATCTAATAAAATCCAACAAGAATCTACAAGATTTTTCTACAAAATCTAAAATTCTGGTAAAATATACAAGAAGCTTAAGAAAACGAATTAAATTGAATAAATTACTCAAATCCAACAAGATTTTACACGAATTTTTATAAAAATCTGCTTGTAAAAAATTCTAACACAAATCTACAGAAAATCTTTACAATCGTAACAATTTCCAACAAAAAATTCGTCAAAAATCTAAAACACAACCTGCGACAAAATCTTTTGCCAAAAATTTATCTTTTTCAACTAAAAAAAAAGCTAAATTCCCATTTTTCGAACAGTGAACTCCGTCTATAGTGTACCAAAAAAATCTTAAACGTTTTGAACTTGTCTAAGGAAACGTCCATGAACTCCAACTCGCGTCGGGGGAGGGAAATTGTCCTTTTTTTTCTCCGTGCGAATTGTATTAAATGATGATGATGGTTATGCCTGTCTTTTGCCGGCAGACAGAGCCAATAAAAAGTGTTCCCATTCCCACCCATTATTTGAGGAAGCCACTTTTCGGCCCGCGAGGGAAGGAGCCGTTAAATTGAGCAGCAGTAGTGTAACCCAGGAGCAGTGTAACCCTACAGTCCTGTAACCCTACACAGTGCTGTAACCCATGCCTAGGGTTACATTGGGGCTAACTCTACCTGCTACCCCCCTACCACCAACCGTAAAATAATGATAGCTCCGGAAGTACCTTCCACAGCTGTTATTTCCTCTTCCTTCCAAAAATACAGAAAACCAACAATGACCATAACCTTCTCAGTACAAAATATACAGAGACTTCCATAAAGATTCTTCAACAGTCCCTTCAACTCAATACAGAAACATTTACAAAAATTTAGCTCCACATTCCAAAATTACAGCTCATTTAATCCGCTTAATATGATAATGAGCCTCGTCACAAACTCTCAAAAATTGAATTTCATAGTAAACCATTCGGAAATCAATCCAAAGCTATTCTAGCCCGGTAATCAGAATTTTTCGATTTTGTAATTTTCTATTTTCTAATTCCACCTGTCACTGTCACCTTTATCTCCTAAATACGCAGCTGTAACTTAAACCGTCTACAGTGCGTTTGACTTAAAAATCCGAAGCTTGAAAAAATGGTAAAGGGTATGAAAAACAAGATTTTTCTTTTATAGTAAGAAAAAATTGAAATTTTTGAAAAAACGTTTTCAAATAGTTTGAGTTTACTTTTCATTTGGATTTTTAAGTTGCTTTAGGTTAGGTTGTGATGGAGCGCACTGTACTTTTCCTTTCCAGGTGAAGCTTTAAAACGCGACTTTTGGTGAAATGACTTTGGTTATGGAGACTTACCTTGGCATTTATCCATAGGTCGTCCCTTAAGGGCCCCCGCCAACTCATCAGTCGTCCCTTAAAGGGCCCCTTTGCATTTCTGCCTTCCACTGCTAATGTTCCCAGCTCCGCCTAAAATAACCGGGAAAAGAAAAGGCCGTTAATTGTTTTTTCTTAATCGAATTTCGCATTGCAGCCCTAATGATCCCTCCTAATGAGAAACTATTTTTAATGGTCCCACAATTACTCTCCTCCTTCACGAAGAGAGGCAAAAACAAATTGTTTAAAAACAATGGGAAACAAATTGTTTAAAAAGAAACAATGCAGGAGGCACCCTGGCGGGGGATGCACGAAGTGTCAAGTAAAACTTCAAATTGTTAAAAAACAAAGTTACAAAAGTTAAAAAATAACTAAAAACAAAACCACAAACTTTGGAAATTTTTCAAAATATCCGCCAACATTCCCCGGCCGCCATTGTGCGCCGTTGAAAAATGTTACCGGCTAAAAAAAAACCGCTCTCGGCGGCGCAATATGCCCAAAAAAAACGCTGTTGGAGGATGAGAAAAATATGGAAAAAAAAAATGATTCACTCACAGTCACACCTGTGACGACCACGCCGTTTTCAAAATGACGAAAATGAGGGCTCCAGCATCCTAATAACCATTTTTCCTCCAACAGCCCATGAACGGTTTACCAACTTTCACTCGGTACGCTTCGCTGAATCGCTGAATTCGCTGAACACAACCGCCCCGAAAACCGCGGCAAAACTTGGAAAATTTCGGAGAAAGTGCTGTTTTTTGTTATGCTTTCACTCGCGTGCAACCTCCTCGCTGCACGTCTGGATTCGCACTGAGGCTCCTGCTGGATTGTTCGAAAAATAGTTAGCTACCTTGTGCAGCCAAAATACAGTGAGTTCTTTTTTGAGGGTGTTTCAACTCCACCCCTGCCAACTGTCCCCGCTCCTATGCTCTACCTCAGCTCAATAATATACTGGCAGCACCAGCATTTTCATCCCACTTTTACTACTGCCAAAACATCCATCCCTTTGTGCTGCTGCTGAACAAGTGCTGGCAGCATGACGCAGCAACTTGAAGCGCCAATTTTACCCTCTCTGGAGTCCCTGATGCACGGATTTGGAATCGGGAGGGGTCATTGACCTCGCGGCTAATTTCCAATTAACTCTAAATGCACCATACATTGAAGCTAAAGCCACTTAAACTAAAGTTAACTTTGAGTCAATCAAATGCTTCTCATTTTCACTCATTCCGCAAAATTTCACAAAATTTCAAAATTTGAAGCATTTCACACTTTGCCTTTGAAATTTTGGTTTTTGAAATTAGAAAGTGCCAAATTTGATGAAATGTTAGAAATGTTAAAAAAAATTAAGTCTGTTGACAAAAGTCTGTATGCTTTTTATGCATGAGAGTTGTTGAGAAGCAAGGCAGCATGTGGTCATCTGAAACACTTCACATCTTCAATCTCCCAGTTTCCAACTCTCCAGATTTTCCGAATCTCAGCAAATTGAAAATGGGAGGGTGGAACAAGAAGATAATTTAAATTTGACAGTTAGCAGATGACCACGCGGTGCAAGAATCTCCTCCTCGATGCTGGTCGTGTTGCCTCAAGTTGTGAAAGTTTTTTTTTTTTTCAATTTTCTCAAACCCATCAATTATTCTCGAATCCTCAATTCAATTTTTCAAAAAATCTTTCTCCCATGAAACTTAAACATTGTTTTCAAACAAAGAAACAGAAAAAGAACAATTTCAAGCAAAACGTAAGAAACAAAAAACAAACAATCAAGCAAAGCGCAAGAAACAAAAAAAATCAAACAAATCTGAGTCATGCTCAATCGATTTCCCTTGCACTGATTCACTTCCTGGCAGGGAACAATTTTAGAACACAAATTTTAAAGAAAAAGAGTTTTTTTTTAAATGAGTTAGACAGGAAGTCTTCGACAGCCTTTTTGTGCTCATGCTCTTGAGTCGACTCAAGGGTCATTGTGCTCATTGGGTCGATCTGTCTTTGGTCCATGAGCAGAATCCACCTCCTTCATCTCCAGCCTCCGCCTCCTCATCTCACGAGCAACTTCCTTTCACTTTCCTTTGTAGATCATGTGATCATGTACAGTGCCTTCCCAAACAAACGGAACTTTCTCTTTACCACCGTCCCCAAGGCCCTGCCGTTCTGTTTGGTAAAATCCGTTGCCATGGAAGATCGAGAGAGGCTGATTGTGGACTTTGGCATTTTAAATGGAGACGAATGGGCCTGTCGCGTGTGGCCAAGTACCCCTTTGCCCTTTCCTTGTCCCAAACGCTATCCGAGGCTCTTTCTGCCCATTTTCAAAATTCTACACATCTCCCCCAAATCAAATTTCCCGCAAAATGAACTCTTAATTAAAGGTTGGCTCCCTACAAAATTCATGTCTTGTAACTCTAACTAATCACAGACTAAAAAGTAATGGAACACGATTGACATCATGTCCAACCCTGCTCATGGCCTCCTAAAAATTGAATTACCACTTTTACAGTGCCTTTCATAAGTGCTGATGATAAAAAAAAGAGCTAGACTCTTCGCTTTGCTTTCACAAATCGGCTTTTCCTGGTAAAGTACCGTGCCTTTCATAACAATTTCGCAAACTACACACAAACACAAACTACAAAAAAAAATTGAAAACTTGAATTTGAAATATAGGTAGTTTTTGTTTTGAAAAGCTTAAGAAAGCTTTTTTGTTGGATTAGAGAATTCCCCTATATATACTTAAAAAAGTCTCTGTACATGACCAACTCCCGGATTGAGACAAGCAAAAACGGGAACATAAACGCTGCATAAAAAAAACCAAAATTGTCGGTCACTAATGGTCGAAGCGATGAAAAAAAAAGGCTTTACGAGAAAATGACAATGATGAGCCATATTTATCGCTCCGTTTAAAAAAGAAGCTTTTTCGTTTTTAGAAAAGTACGTTTTTAGAAAAAGTCGTTTTTTTAAATTTGGCGGGACACGCAAAGGGTGAGAAAGGGAGAGCTATTGTAGAGAAGCTTAAGTAAACTTTCACCAGTCAACAAACAGTCGATTCCAATCAAGGGTTCAGGTGAAAGTCGAACTTTCTCTCGGCGGCGCACCGTGCTTACTTTTACGACGCAAGTAAAAACGCCGTTTGAATGCAAGGCAACTCCAATTTATCTTCTCTGAAATAACGCCTAGTCGAAAGGTGTTAAAATATGGAGAATTTAAGAAGTTTCGAGACTGTCAAAACGTTATGTTCTTGTCGTTGTCGCCTTTGTCAAAGTCACTCCTGCGTCGCGTGCTATCAAACTTTTAAGGAACTCACTGTACTTTTCAATATTCCATTACGCTTTCACTCAATACAAATCCACTAAGGACAACACGAACAGCGGCTGCTACTTTATGAGAACTCAGAAAATAATGTCCGTCTGTCTGCCTCCAAACTTCGCAATAAAACTTAAACAACATTCATCGCTGATTTGCCCAGTATTTTTTAGATATAGCTGCTCAGAAATTTCATTAACAATATTTTATGTAGCGCTTATAGCGATTTAGCGCTACTTTATTAAAACGCATAAAATATCCGTCCGTCTGTCCAGCTTCAACTTTTACAATAAACTTACATTATTCATCGCTGATTTGTCTATCGATTTTCTCATGCTGGTTTGATTTGCCGATAAAACGCAAAAGGAGTCACCCAAAAACCGAATGTAGAACAGTAAAACGCTGATTTTTTTTCTAAACTATTTCTTTTCTTGTTCTAAAAAAAAACTTTCTTTCACATTCCTTTTGAAAATCAAAGAAATTCGGAGTGGCTAATTTCCGGTCTCCATTTTTCCACTACTTACTTCCTCTCCTCTTCTCATTTTTTTTCTAAAAACTTCTTTTCTTTAAAAAAAAGAAAGTTTTTTTTAAATTTTGAATTTCTGAAATTTCATGGAAATGTAAGTTTTTTTTAGAAATTAGTCAAGCAATGATGTAGACAAATTTTCGAATACAGAAAAAATGAGTATAAGTGCATAAAAATTCTCCGTTTTAGAATCATTGAATCTAGAACTTTTAGAATTTTAAAATCTACAATTTTTTAATTAAAATTTTTATAAGGTTTTAACAAGTAAAAGCAAAGAGAGAAAAAAAATCGAGCTTTCTCTTCATCTTTCAACAGTCTCGAAAAAATTTTTGCTTTCACCGTTGCCTTCGCTGTTTCTATGTACCGTTGCTTTCACCGTGTTCACGAACCTTGCTTTCACCGCCGCCGTTCTTTGGCTTATAAAATGGACGTTAGGAAAGTTGGTAGCCACTTGCCCCGCCCCCTTTTCTATCACTTATTGATTTGCAACCCATCAACTTCACCTGCAGACACGTCGTTTGAAAAGGACTGCGAAAGGAAGTTTGTTCAAAAGATGATGGAATGTCGTTTTATCAATTGGACGACACGCCCTTAACATCTCCCCTACTACATACACCCAAACAAAAACGAAAGCAAAACGCTTAGAAAGAAGCATTACAAAAAAAAAAACGTCCAGAAAAGCTGCTTATAAAAACACAGTAGCACTGGGCCCTCAGGTAAGGGCCGCTAATTACAGGTAAACCAAGACTTACAAACTCGTGCAAAACCAGTCGTTTCAATTACACATCAAGTATAAAAACCTCAGCAGTAGACACAACCTCATACAGTCATACCCTTATAATCATAAGCTTAAACATAACTAACTGAAGTATTTTTAAAAATTTAAATTAGCTTTTAAAACTTACAACTTATTTTGAAAACTTACAAACTTACCACAACTGAAAAACTTAGATTACAAATTTTTAAAATTAATAACTTGTTTTCAAAACTTTAAAAAAAAAACCTAGTTTTGAAACTGAAAAACTTTTTTTGTAAACGTTCAAAATAATAATATTTGTTCAAAAAATGACCAAATCAGGGAGATTTCTCCTTTTTATACTTTTTCACTCTTCTTTTTCTTAAAAAAAAATCTCTCTGAATAGTTAATGCGGTTGAATGCTTGACTTTTTCGTTCACTTAAAAAAGGCTCTGTACATGCCTACTATGAATGGACTCTCCTTGAAGTGTATCAGTTGCCACTTTTTAGAGTCCTGCTTACTTTCCGAGACGCTCATTATTTGTGCCTTGAAGACAGACGCCAAGCGGAACCCACTTTCCTCGTACTTCCGGTCGCTGAAGCTTTTTCGGCCGTCAGCAGGCCGCTCAACCGGTTTTTGAGATATTGTTCATTGAGAAATGCTGCTGAATACTGGCAGTTGAGAAATGCTGGCTGAATACTGGCAGTTAAGAAATGCTGGCTGAATGCTTGTTGGAAAGGTGAAGAAACTAGAGTGGCAGTGGAGAATGAACAGAAACTTAATTAGAATAATAGCACTCACACCCTCCTTCCGCCGCCGCGCACAACTCTACCTTCCTCAAATACACTGTGCAAGCGACAGGGTAGCTTCTTTCTCATAATTGCAGAAGCACTCTCGTGCAAAAGAAACCAAGGACATAGACGGTAGGGAGCTTCGAGTCCCTGGAAAGTAGCCAGCAGAAGCATCCATTCATAACTAAACTTGTTCAAAAAAGATGAGATGCGGCGCACACAGGTGTGGTCATCTACTAACTGTACAGTTTTGAATTTCTATTTTTTCTCCATTTTCCCCACCACTCACTCTCCGAAAATCTCTATCATCCAACTCCGAATTACAAAAAGGAAGGGAAGAGTTATGAAAGTTATCATATTCTTTTTTTAATTTAGGAGATGACCACACGGTAACATCAAAACAGGTGTAAAAAAATAACGCTTTGAGGACGATTCTTGCCCAGTCATCGTTCTGCCAAGCACAAAAATATAATTCTTCCTAATCCTCACCAAAACGCTTTTAACACAAATGCTCAGCATGAAATAATCTCCCGAAAATTGAGAGAAAACATTCACTCAAACGAAAGAAAAAAAAATCACTTTTCTCAAAATCATCACATTTTACACGACAAATTGTTTTTCTCAAAATCGTCACATTTTACACGACAAATTATTTTTCTCAAAATCGTCACATTTTGCACGACAAATTGCTTTTCTCAAAATCGTTACACTTTCGACTGAAAATATTGTTTTTTCTCAAAATCGTCACATTTTACACGAAAAAGAAAAGCTTTCTGGATTTCTGATACAGAACTCTCGTACGGTACCCTGTGGTCATCTGCTAAACATAAAATTTCACTTTTTACTACTCCATGTTTTCCATCACGTAAAAATTAGGAGGATGGAAGTTGGAAAAGGCAAAAGAAATTCCAAATTCGGAAAGCTAGAAGATGACCTCACACTTATTTTAACGAAACAGCATCTGTAAGTGTCCCTCGACCTCATTGACCAATAAGAAGTGACAGAATGTGAAATCGGTGCCCTTAAGTCCTTAGAGGGCACTAGCCCCGCCCCCTTTTTCCCTCTTGACTCAACCAGCCTCCCAAAAATGGCTTTTCTTTTGTCACCGCATACACCGCCAATCTGTCGAAGCGAAAGGGATGACAAAGACAGATTTAAAATCAGAGGAAAAAAGAGGATTTTTTTAGAGTCCTGTGCGGTAAAGCTCTTTTGCTTTTTGAACAGAGTCGCGTGAGAATTGACGCAGAGATATTTCCTACTCGAGTCAATTATGCCTCGGAAACCACAGGAAAGTGAGACGAATGCCAAATTGGAAGGTGTTGAAAACCCCCGCCAGTATTACTACAGAGCATTTCAATGAAAAGGGACTTTTAGCATCACAATCACAACCAAATTGCCACGTCACAACAGTCACAAATTGTGAATTGTGAATCACAATTTTACCTTAACTTCACGTTAACAGAGTAGAACTTTACAAAAAATTGTCAAAATCACAAAGTTTTGTGAAACATACCTTTGTAAATAACAACTTTTGTGAAATTTGGCTTTTTTAAACAATTTTAAACAACATGTCCGAAAACAATTTCCATTTTGTTTAAAAAAAAAACAATCCTACAATCCTTTAGCCGAAATGAAAATTCAACTTTCTACAAGTTGTGGTAACTCAAGTCAAAATGACACTTTTTGTAATTAAACAAAACTTGAGAATATTTGTTTGTCCTTCTTTTGTTTATGAAAAATCGAAACAATGAATTGTTTATACGTAATTGTTTTTCTTTCGTTTTTGTAAATTTGAATAAGAATAATTGTTCATACATAAACTGATTTATTTTGCTTTACAAAATTGAAACAAATAATTGTTTATATGCATAGCTGTGTTCCTTTTATTTCGTTTTGTATTTTGAAAAATTACTTACAAATATTTGTTTATATGTTTTTAGTTTTGAAAAAAAGAAACAAACAATTGTTTATGCATTACTGTACATCTGAAAACCACTTTCACTGTTTCCTTTCTTTCTAATTGTTTAACTTTTGTTCTTTTGGACTGGAGGTGTGGAGTGAAGTTGTTTAGCACTCGTGAAATTAGCACAACTAAAGCAAAAGGGCCCCGAAGTGAAAGTGATTGTGGCACAAGGGTGGAGTTATTGTTTGTCTATTGTTTGTTTGGAAATTGTTTAAGTTTTGTTTGTTGTTTAATGAGTAATTGGGCTCCCGACTCCACCCTGCCATTAGGCACTAACGGATCTTCGTCATATTAATGTCATTCAAGGGACTTCCGTTTCTCACAATAGAAATTTAAGCACCAGTTCCCAGGAGCATCGGAAACCATCACGCCAAACCCACCCCACCCCCCTTCTGTCTCCTCATGTACAGAGCCTTCTTTTAGAGCCTGACAAAACGTTACAGAGCCTTCGGTCGGTACGGTGGTAAAAAAGCCACCATCTACCTCTACCACTTAGGATGCGCAAGACCCTAACTTTGATTTTCAATAATCATGGAAATGAGTTCTGACTTTAAAAAAGGCTCTGTACTCCCTTAAAATTAATGTTGTTCCTTCAGGCGAGCTCAGGAAGCTTCGGGAATTTACTCCACCATCTGTCCATGGCCATAAGGACCACCACCAAAACTAGCCCTTAAAGAAAAGGGGAGCCCTTAACCCTCATTCTAAACAATAATACAGAGCTCCCTTCACTTTTTTGTCCTTTTCAAGGTAAAAAAAAAGGATGCACCTTTAATTTGCACAAATGCGCTTCTTCCTCTTCTTTTTTTTAAATTTTAGTACTTACAAACAACTATTTTCTAAAACAAAGCGCAAAATTTTAAAACAAAAAATAGCATAACATCCCTGTTATAAATCACTTTTAGCTTTTTCAAGTCCATGTCACGTGATTCTACTGATTTTACATAAAACCGCTTTGAATATGAAAATCTAAGAATCGAGAGAGGGCCCTTAGCACACCATTGACCGCGTCAATCAGTCCCCTTCAAACTCTCAGTACCCTTAAAGGTCACGTGACCTCCTCCTGACAAGTCAATTAAAAAGTTGTTGAATGTTACTTCAATTTGTCAAAATGACCTTTCTTAGGCAGAAGACGATTAAGTTTTTCGAGTTTTCATCCCCATTGCAGCAGTGCAAGGGGGATGAAAGGTAAAGTTTTTGTGTTGTTGGCGGAGAGGGATGATTTCACCCCGTAATGCTAAAGGCAGCGTCTCTTGCGTGGACAGTGCGTGATGGCCCTCAGCTACAATTGACAAAAAAAAATGCTCTGTACATTTCTGTGAGCCCGAACTGAAAAATGGACCAAATTCCCATAAGTCCGCCTCGTGGCTAATCTTACCATCATCAAAAGAGACACAGAAAAAAAACGCCTTGTCCAGGAATCCAGTGAGATTCTAAAGAACAGGAAGGACAATAGGATTTTCAAAGGCGCAACTAATCAACGAAAATGGATCCCACCCCTCTCGCCAAATTAAGTCTCCCTTTCAAAGGGCAAAAAAAAGGAATTATAAAAATCCAAGGCCCTTAAAAGAGGCCCTTTGCTCGTGCAAAATGTCAAGGAACCCCTTCAAGGCCATCTCTAAGTCACCCAATATAATAAGAGCCCTCAAAATGCGCCATCGTCACTCCAATCATCCATTACAAAAAACACAATGAATCCAAAATGTACAATCCGCATTTTCAACCCTCTCGATTCACAATCAATCCCATTCACGGACAAAATCGCTGCAAAATTCAGCTCGAAATCTTGAAAAGCACTAATCGCTGATTTGGGCTGGATTGAAAAGTGTGGACAAATAACTTGTAGATAAACGCTTTTTGAAAACGAAAAACGAATTTCAAGAGTTAAAAAAATTTTGAGAATTGAAAAATTTTCTCCGATTGCCAATTTTTTTCTTTTCAAAATTCCACTGTTATGATAAATGCTCCACTGTTTGCCTGGAGGTGAACCAGGACAATTTGTACAGAAAATGTACAGAGCGTTCCAAAAAAAAAATTTAATAATAAGCGAGTGCACTTGAAAGCGTACACTTAAGGAGGCGTTTGTTAGACTTGGCGTAAATGGCCTAATTACCAAAAGAATCGTTAAGGGCTTTTTGAATTGGAAATGAGGCTGAGTGGAGACAGGTCCATTTCAGGTTTCGTAAATCCTAAATGACTTCTTGATGGAAGTCAGGAGTAGAGCCCAGGAGCGCCTCGACTGTCAACGGCACATTATTCAACCAATCACAAGTAATGTCATGTCACTCAAACAAAAAAAACAGGGAGCTCGATTCGATCCACGAACATCTTAAATCGGCAATCACTCACAAACTCAAACCTACAACTTAAATTGTTAAAAAAAAATCTACAACTTACATTAAAACTTCTCCAATTATCCTCTGCAAAAGTAACTAACTCCTTGCTTTCAATCAAAATGCATATAGTACACTTAAGGGTTACCCTTTTAGTAAACAAAGCACCTGTCCAAGGGTACACACAGAGAGTAAAATATGAAGGGGACTTTAAGTACCCTTCGGAAGCCATTGGAGGCAACTTTCCCTTTCACCGTGAGGCAAATCGTCAAAGGGTCTGAGAAGAAGAGACAGAGAAAATAATTGCTTTTTTTTTACCTTATCGTCCGTCGTCTCCTCGTAACCAAATCGATCCAAAAAAACACGGCGGCGGTGTAAAATTCCACGGTGGAACCGTGGAAAACCGTGGCGGTGAGAGGCAAAGGTAGATGATCGGGGAGTCCTTTGCATGTTGGATTGAATTGAAGTAACAATAAAGCACCTTGGCGTTGTCTACCTGTGAAAGAGGCGTTTTGAAATGATGGGATTTGAAGAGGCAAAAATGATTTGGATTGAAATTACCTTTGTCTGCACGGTAATTCCTCCCTTTTCCCTTCCAATGCTTGCGGTAAGTTTTACGACTGACAAGAAGAACTGGTCCTCTGATCCACATTCAGTCCCACTACTGGAATACTGTTCAAATGTGCTGGAATACTGGATAGTTGAAATGTACTGGAATACTGGACCGTTCAAATGCACTGGAATACTGGATTTGGAAATTCGCTAGAATCCTAGAAAGATACGATTTCAAATTCAAAACTCAACGTTTATGGAACGTCCTTTGACACAACTTACGAGTTTTCCAAAAGGCTCTGCGCGCACGGTGCGGGATTCAGCAAAAGGTCAACCCGACAGAGTCAACGAACCGTGACACGACCCGGTCCGTGACGATGACACAGGGCAGAGAAGTGACATGGGAGATGGACAGGAGATGTCCCTCGGACCCTGACGAAATGCCCAATGATTTGGAGCAGTGGAGGAGACACCGTGGAGTGACGAGGAGAGTGCTTGGACATGGCCAGAGACGACTCGTCCGGAACCCCTTTTCCTCCCATGCATTATTAGGGGCATGACGAGGATTTCCTTCCAAACTGCCACTAATTACTCTACCTCCATCCCACACTCCAGGTACCTCAACCACCAACAAAAAACCCTTAATGCAACTCACTCACAGACACTTCTCTCAAATGCTGGATGCTTCTCCAACACATTCCAAATCACAATCACATTCCCCAACTCCAGCCTTCCAGGAGCCAACTGCCAGTATTGGCAGTATTGTTGAGTGCTGACAGCATTGTGGCAGAGCTGTAGTTGGCAGTGTCACGATTTTTGTGTCTCTCGCGTCGTTTGGTTCAGCAAGTACATTGCCAGTAACATTGTAACAATGCCGCCAGTACTCTAGTACTAGCAGCATTGTGTCATTACTGTCAGTATTGTACTACTGGCAGTATTTTGACACTGTGCTACTGGCAGTACTGTAGATGTAGTACTGGCAGTTTGATTTCAGAGCTAGAAGACAACTTTTGATTACTTGAGTTTTGGATTTGAGAATACTGGCAGTATTGTACTGGCACTGGCAGCATTATGGAGACAGTATTGCTAGTATTGTCATTGTCAGTATTATTAATCGTGTTGACTTGACTTGAGAGCTGGAATTGAAAAGGGCACTTTTTTTTAATTACTTGCGTATCAATTGCTTTACCTTTTTTCTTACCTGACCTCTCAAGGTCGCCTTTAATTAGCGTAGTCTCCAATTAATGGGGGCGTTGATTTGGGGTTCGCAAACGTTTCATCGACGTCAAGGGCCTTAAGTGCCTTGCCCAGAACCACTTTGTTAGATAATCACTAATTAGAGTTAATCAATTAACCTTAATTCCTTCTTAATTAATTAAGTGCGTAAAGATAATTAACAACAGAGATCTCAAAAGCATAAACTAAACGTTAAATGAGCGTAAACAAAAGCTTTTGTTTCACGTAAGCGTAAGGGCGATGACCGATGATGAAACGTTGATTTTGAATTTTCGCGCCATAAAATTGTTCGAGGCGCCAAAACGATTCAAATTTCCGACGATGTTGTGCGCCAAACTACATTTCACGATCCATTTTGTTCATGCTAATGTTAACATTTAATTGTGAAGTTAATTAATTAAATAAGTATATTATAATTGAGTTAAGTAATTAACACGATAATTACAAAGTTGCCTTGAGTCATTATAATTATGCAAACTTCATGTTTTTAGTAATGTACATTTTGCTTACCGTAAATACCCATTTAAACGCCCTGCGTGTTTATTAGGGACTGGGCGTTTATAAGGGACTGCGCGTTTAAATGGGTATTTACGGTATTGACCTTGAAAATAGAAAGTTACTCCTATCTAAATAGAAAGTTACTATTTGATTTTCAGCATTTTTGATTCTCTCTGTACACGCGTTTCAAATTAGGTGTAGGGCGTCTCTGTATTTCGTTGTTTAGAAAATGAAGTTGAGTCATTTTCAAAAAGTTGGTTTTATTTTTCGCGTTGTTGATGATTATTGGAAAAGTCATGAGCCCCTGCTGACTTCTCCACGATTGACTCCCGACATGCTACCTTTGGAAAAGCACCGTTCGAATCCACGGTTTTTTCACGGCGTCCTCCACGGTCCCCTCTCTCACTTCCCTTCGCAATCCATTACACAAACAAAACCACGTCCACTTTCTCCGGCCGCGCACAACTCTTTCTTAGATTTCTCTTTTCTTAAAAAAAAACAATAAGATTTGAAAGTTGGGGATTTTTTTCATATAACAAAAATCAGAGATTAAAGAAAACTTTTGCGCATAATGCTTAATGGCCCGATTGCATGTTTTGAGCTTCAATTTAAAAAAAAAAAAAACGTATTGGCACGACATGTAACCATTTCATTTGGAAAGCATACTGTATTTTTTTTTTTAGAATTTCTAAAAATTCTTAAACAGGGAGAAAGTGGGGTTGTGCGAGACATTGAGGTGTTTAGGAAACGCACGGTATATCAGCAGGAATTTTAGAAACTCTATAAAGTAGGGCGGAAGAAGGAAAGCAATTAACGGGACTCGAAATACCTTTCTTAAAAAGTGGTTTTCTAAAAAAGCCTTTTTCTAAAAAACCTTATTCTAAAAAAGCTTTTTCTAAACAGGAAACTGGCAGGGGAGGTAATTATTATGATTTGACGGAACAGTGATACCATCGAAATCATAACTTTTAATCTCGCAACAACAACACTCCGCTGACTTTCACCCTGGCTCACAGTGCCTTTCAAAATGGTGGTACAAACCGGAAGTGAAAGCAAAGGAAAACGGAGTATTTTGAATTTTCGCTTTATAAAAAAAGCAGTAACTTTCAAAATCAACAGTTAAACTTAGTTTGCTGTCATGAATTTAATACTTTTTACGGTCATGTACAGAGACTTTTTTAAATAACGAGCAAATGGTGAAATTTTAGAAATCACAAATTTCAAGCAATATCTTGAAAGTGTAATTCATTACATCAAGCATAGTTGCGCAGCTTGAGAGGGCTCAATTCTTCTGGATCACTCTGTACACGGGAATGTATACAGCAGGCTCATAAAATCAATCAACCACTTTTTTTTTATTACTGCTTTCTCTTCGCGAAACGCTCTGTACATACACGCTATTTACCTGTTACAAAACATTTGCACATTAAAGCATTAAAAAAACTGTATTTAAGTAAAAAAAAAATTAAAGCCTTTTTTCAAAATTTTGTAACCTGCATTTACTAAAATTGAAAAAATGCAATCCCTACATTGAAATTTTGAAAAGAAAAAAGAAAAAAAAATTCAAAATCAAAACTTTGGAAATGATTTTCCTAATTTTGAAATAAGGCCTCGGTAATAAAATACTGATCTTAAAACAAACCAATGACTTCAGCAGAGTTTTTCAGAAAAAAAATTCAACATTTTGAAAAACAAATACAAATTTTGATTTTTTTTTTCAAAAACCTAGTGACTAGGACGTAACTTTCACAAAATCAAAGACTAACTGGTTCAGTCATAAATTTTTCTTCACCGGATTTTAGGTAAAGCAAAAAGAACACCACTACATTCTGCAAACTACATTTCTACATTGAAAAATTCTGCAAACAAAAAATCCTATCGAAAAAAAAATGTGCAAATAAAAAAAAAAATTTTTTGAAAAAAAGTTAAAAATTATTGCTTTTTAACTCTTTTTTGGTGAAAGCTTGACTTTTTGAGTGGAGGGAACAGTTTTCTCTCCCCTGTTTGCATTGAAGAAGACAGTGAAAAGCGGAAGGAACTTTTACCGTGATGCGTCGGGGAGTATTTGCGTTGTTCTTGAAATGTACCGTGAGTTTTTTATTTCTTTTGTTGCTCAGTCGTCCCTAGGGCCCTTAAATGTCGGCGGAAATGACTTGATGAAAGGCAGGGGGCTTTTTAAAGGTTACAAAACCTTCCAATGCTCACATCACGCTTCCATTTAAATCGATACACAAATGCTACCTTCCCGTACAAGAAAAAAAAATACAACGTACAAAAAACAAACAATAGAACAAAAACAGAGCATAACTTCTTCCCTCTGTAAAAGCACATCGTTGGTACCGTACACGTCCAAATAATCGCCTTCCATACACTTATATACGAACAAACTACAGTTTACATAGTTTACAAGAGCAGAAATCCATAGAAAAAAAACCGAACGGCTTTCCTCTGTAGATGTCGTTTGCACTGTACAAGTTTACCGTACAAGTCCAAATAATCGCCTTCGAAGCCCATCATTAAGTTGTACGATAGCAGAAATCCATTGAACAAAAACTTACCGTACAAATTCGAATAGTTTCCTTTCAAACACCGTTATGTGCTTACAGAGTAGTGTTGTACAAGGGCGGAAATCCAAAGAACAAAAACAGTTACTCCTCTATGTACACACCGTTTGCACTGCATTGTAGAAGCTTACCGTACAAGTCCGAATAATCGTCTTTCAAACACTTTTCGAGACTTTCTAGCATGAGTTGTACAAGAACATAAATCCAAAAAACAAAAACAGTAGATCGTTCCCTTTGTGCACATCGTTTGAACTGTACAAAATTGCATTACCGTAAAAGTGCCAATAATCGCCTTCCAACTACTTTTGTTGAAATAACAGCCGTCGAGTTTTACAGAAGGCGAAATCTTTTAAGGAATAAAATCGTTTCGAATCAAGTGAAGATAAAGAGATAAATGAGATTTCCTACATTCACCACACATTACAAATTTGAAAATAAATTTTGCTAAAACCTTGATGGAAGTCTTTGTATATTTTTTGTAAATGTCAAAATTATTTGCGAATTTGGCACAAAATGTACAGTGTGAATCTTCACAACCGGCAGTCAGATCAATATGTCATATCAAAAACAATATCAGCAAATTAATGAAAATTTAGCTGAAACATGAGTTAGCTCGTGCAACAATATGGTAATTTTTTTGGGTGGCGGCGGTATGCGTAGTTTTAGTAAACAAAAATTTGTTGTTTTTTTTATTCAGCTTTACTCGAAATTTTCCAAAAAAAATCACAAAGTTGGCCGTACGCGCCGGTTAAAAATTTTCACCTTATTTTGAGCAATGTGATATTAGATGAGCATATCTGCATTTACACATCTTTCAACAACGCACAATTATTAAAAAAAAATTTCAACAAAGAATAAGATTTGATTTGACGTTTAATCATTTTTTGAAAATGCTAACTTAAAAAAAGAAAAGCCAAACTAGCCCGACGACAGGATGATTTTAGCTTTAATGAGCTTTTTTGGTACAGTAAAAAATAACAGCGAAAGCTGAAATTTTTCACTTAGCAGTTACTTGAGCAGAAAATTTTGTCAAAATTACATTTTTCTAAATCAAAAATTGATTTTATCAAAAAAAAGTCAAATCTCAAATCCAAATTCAATTTCATCAAACCAAATTGATTCCACCAAATCAAAATTCGACTTCACCAAATAAAAGATTTTACGAAATCAAAAATTGATTTATATAAAAGGAATTTCCCGAAATCAAACTTTTTTTAAAATATTTTATAAAGACAAAAAAGATTTTCCCAATTCAAAATTTAAAAGGCTGGGATTTTCTAAAAAAAAAAAAGATTCTCACAACTAAAAATTTGATTTCTTCAAAAAAAAAATTCAGCGTGGTCAACAAGGCGCTGAAAATAAATTACCAGTTCCGTCACCCATCTGTCAACCGCAAAATTTTCTACAAAAACGTTTTTTTTTCTCTTTTATGAAAAAAAAAAGCTTATCAAAAGCTCATAATTTTTCAAACCAAAATCCACTTAGCACGCCATCACATAATTCATCCCACCACAGCCTTTCTTTTTTCGTAAATTTTAAATACCGTGCTTTTCACAAAGACAGTGAGTGATGACGGAGGTGCTTTGGGAAGCATTGCGAATTAAGATTAAGCATCCCGGATTTCACTGGAGCAGATCAAGAGAAGCGTTCTTTTGAAAGGCTCAAGATCAGCGACGCGCACACCGTGATTCCTGTCCCCCCTCCCGCACCGCCCCCTAACAGCTCCAATGCAAGCAATTCCAAATACACGGTGTCCACCCCCAACTTGTGCAATTTTCTGTCCTGTCAATGACCAAGGTCAGGGACGGTCGAGTCTCTCGACCATTTAAATGACCACTTTATGGACACTAATGAGCTTGAGGGGGTAATTAACTAAAAGACAATTAACTTCACAATACTTAAATTAACTTCCCAATACTTAAATTAACTTACCAATACTTAAATTAACTTCCCAATACTTAAATTAACTCCCAATATATCAACCTTTTCCACTAAAAGTTGTTAAGAGTGAAAATAAATTTTTAACGAATCAGTGAATTTTTTCTTAAATATACCGAGCCTTTTTTTCTGTTTACCTACTCTTTGTGAAAGTGAATTGTCAAGTTGTGACTCCAGTGACAATTTCGTAAATCTTTCTTCGTACTAAACTGATACTAAATGAACAGATTGCTAAGCAAAAGTGTACAGAGCCTTTTTTTTCTTCTTTTATGTAGAGACGGTTTTCTCTAAATGAAACCCTGTAAAATTCTTTTGAATTTAGCGAATTTGCGCTTAAGAGTTTTTTTTCTTGTCTTATAGTGACACTAGATAACCAAAAACTGAAGCGTTCGATTTGCTCAAAATTTGCTCAAAATGTGATAAATTTGCCCAAAATCTGATAAAATTTGCTGAAAATATGATAAATTTGCTCAAAACCTGATAAAATTTACAAATGATATGCTGAATTGGTCTATTCAGGTTGAAGAATGATTGGATGTGAAAAAATGTTGTTACTCATTTGAACTTATTTTGAAAATTTTCAATTTTTCAAAATAGAGTAAATGATAAGGGCCTCTTTAAGGGCCCAGTGATGTTTAAGGGAGTGTTTTTTTCGTTGATAAAAATTCCCTGGATACTAACAAAGCCTTGGCAAACTTTTTGGGGGACTTTTAAAACTCCCCTTTTTGCATTCTTGGCTACCTCTCCTTGACGAGGACTTTTTTTTATGGAGGAGGGACACGAAAGCGGATGAACCTCCAAAAAGCAATCCAAAAATTTCAAAAACAAAAATCAATGAACTTTCAAAATTTGTGAAAAACTGTCAAATGTTGTTAATTTAAAATAAAAACTTTTTTTTTTAGTTTAGTTAGTTTAGTTAAGTTGAAAACAACCGAAAAGTTAATCATTTCATTGAAAAAAAAAAGGCGACAATTTGAAAAACGTAAAAAAAAAATTCCGAAATTTTTTTATTCAAAAATAACTTTTTTTTAGAACAATTTACAAAAAAGAAGTTTAGTGGCCCTTGTAACTGAAATCCTTCAACTAGTAAGTTTAGTTATTGATAAAACTTCTTTTAAAAAACTTCTTCAGTAAGTTGAAGTTTGTCGCTTCCAGCGACACCTTTCCCTAAAACATGTAAAAAAAACCGTTTTCAAGTATAAAAAACTAGATGGTATTCAGAAACGTAAAAGTAAGTTTTCGCTGAATACTTATGCCACTGTGCGCCATCTGCAGAGATGAACACAGAGGCAAAATTTCCCACAACAAAGAAGTCTCTGTACACTGTTCACACCTCCGGTACTCTCTTTTTCTTTACGAGAGATGCCTCTCACTTCCTAGTTCACCTTTTTCAAACAACAATAGGTTTTCACTCTATAAACAAGAATTTGAAAAACTTATTTATGTTTATTGTTTACTTATTGTTTACTCAGGGGCGACTTAAGCCCACTTCCACATTCTTTACCTTTTTTGAGTGCTAATTAACAGTTAACTTCAAAAACAAATTACAAATGCAAATTAGGTGTTTAAAACCACAAATTTCGAAACAATCAAGCACGTGACGTTTGTACAATTAAAAAAAAGTGCCAAAACCGGAAATCGCTAACTCGAATCTTGTGTAACTTCCAGTCGAAAAATGTGACTGGATACTCACTAAAAAAAGAATGCACGGTATTTTTTAAAAGAGAAGTGAACACTGCTCCAAAAACAAAGTACAGTGCATTTTTTTTTCCTCCTTTTCATTTTTTGTGGGCGACGAATGATGACGTGATGCTAAAAATAGGAGAGTTGTGGGCCGCGCTAAATTTAGTGAGTGACGAGTACCTCTCTCAAGGGGGCGGGGCCGTGGCCAATCAAAAGGGTAGGATGACAAATCGCAATTCGAGTCCTGCGCCACCTATGCAAATTTTTTATAGGAACTGGGCGGAGCTTCGTCCAAAAATAAAACTTGTCGAAATTGGGAATGATGCGTCAAAAAGTTGATTTTGAGTCATGCGCCGCTTCAGCTGTAACTTCATTCATTTCGAGTGACACAAGAACTGGATTTGGATTTTACCTGAATCACCATCAAGAGCTTTAATTAAGTCACCTGAGTCACCTCAGGGCTCAAAAATACTCAGAACCTATTTTTGTACAGAGCATTTCTTAAATTAATTTTTGAAAAGTTGGCTTTTGGATGAGTTATAAATGGCTTTGCATGTGAAGCATGCATTAAAGTTTTGGTGAAATGCTGATGGCTCTTGATACACTACGGCTGCTCACACTGGGTAATCTTACGTTGTCATCTTGCCGGATGCGTAATTTATAATTCAGTCACTTTCATGCCTTTAAGAAATGCACTGTACACTAGATATCTTGGAAACACATATTCTCACACTATTTGTACACGTCGAGGCGTGAAGGAGCGATTATGAAGTGTCAAAATCCTTTTTGTTTTATGGAGTTCTAATGAATGCACACAATTTAGAAAGCGCATGTTTTAAAAATACCACTAATACTACAGTTTTTAATAATTTAATTAATTAAATTTAATCAGAGTATACGTATATGTTAAAAAATAATTAGTGCGAAGCTGCCGTTTAGAGTTTTGCAAATGAGTTTATTAAGTAAATGAGTTTAGAAAATTACAGTTTGCTTGCGCTGTAAATCGTAATTAAGAGTTTGACGAAGAGTTTAACAGATTAGAGTTGACCAAATTAGAGTTTATCAAATTAGAGTTTAAACTAGAGTTTAGCGCGTAAAAGAGCTTCCAAAATCATTACAGCCGTTTGGCAATGAGTTTGGCGAACTTAGTTTATTATTAATTCCAAAGTCCTAATAATAGAGCTTTACATTTAAAGTTTATGCAAATAATGAAGGAGTTTAAGCATGTAAATTTAGAGTTTAAATACAAAGTTGTAGAGTTTATGTGGAAAAGACTTCCGCAAGTGTAAAAATTAATTAGTGTGAAAATGCCGTTTAGAGTTTTGTAGGGGCTTTGTATCGGAAGGAGTTAAAGCTATCACAGTTTACCATGTTCATTGCTTCATGTGACTTTATAAAAGTTAAAAAGAGTTTATCAAATGAGAATAATGCCCGGTTCCACCAACGCCGGTTAACTTTAATCGCCAATTAAGCTTAAAGTTAATCGCCGAGTAAGGAAAACGCGTTCCACCAATGCCGGTTAAGAGTTAATCGCCGA
>VYYI01000686.1:0-27188 GCA_021029175.1 Bilobella aurantiaca
TTTTTGTGGCTGATCGGGGGATTTGAACACCCGTTCTCACGCTGGCTAGTGCATAGTGGAGAGAGACAGACACCCTACACCACTAGACCAACACCGCTAACAGTTGTGTGATAAGTACATAATTTTTTTAATATCTGCAATGTTAACTAACGTTAAGTGTCCTGTGCTCATAATACGTTTCCTTGCTGACCCATAGTGAATTACATTTTTTATAGAAAATTGGTAGGTAACCTGTAACAAAACAGTAGAACATATGTTTAGTATCTATTATTAAGAAAACTAACGTCATATAAGTATATTTTGTATGACTTTACTAAAACGTACCATCCAGTCCTCATAGATAACTTCTAGGTGAGGAGATGAACTACCTATATATGCCTGTGCGGTGCGTAATGGCGTCCAAGACTGACCGTCTTCGACAACTGGCTCTGTTGGTGTTTTCTTTAGTGAAATGGCCGCGTTTTGCAGGAATTCCTTGTCTTTAATTTTACTTAGCAAGCTCTCAGTGCTAACATTTGTCGTTCCGACTTTTCGATACCGAATTCCAAGAAGGCATATAATCTTCAAACTAAAAATAAGATGCACATGTTACTTCATCGAAACCAATTAGACCGATGACAACTCAGCACAAAACAAAATACCAAAATTTTTATTTTATTTTGAAAATTGAAAGCTAGTGGTAATAAATGCATAAAACAATGAGCCATACACTTTCATGCTAGTTCTTCTGCTACTAACATCAGATCCGAGGCAGTAGTAAATGTCTCCGCTCAAAGTAAACTTAAAATGGAAGTACTAAAAACAAAGCAAAGGTAAAAGAGAACCGAAACAAATTAAGACACAAATAAATCCAATATCAAATTCGCCAGCCAAAGTGTAGAAAATCACTTAACAATTAAAACCATTGTAAACCATTTTAGCTTATAATTTAAGCAGAAATACCAAATTATAACATAGCAAAAAAACATTAAAGCAAGTATTTCCGAAAAACATGTATTGCAAAAAAATGGAAAACTATGGAATGTATAAAGATGTCTTTTTTCATTATTGGTTCCGCCAAACGAATACTGAAAAAATAATAATAAAGTGATTTACAAATACTGCATTGCTTATTTACCTTTATAACTTCGTAATACAACAGTAAAGATCCCATGCTGCATATAGAAGCACATTCAATTCGTATATTCTGCCTAGGCATCTTTGCTGCATCTAGATTTTCCTCGGAAAATGCATTAAGAGCAATAGACGCCTCCGTAAAAGAAATTCTATGTTTAACATAATCCGCTGCAAATTTTTCCACTGTGTAGTTTCGACTACGGTCAAGAGTACCGTCGCCGCGGTCAACTACTTCGATCGTTTTGAGGCGTATTCTATCATATAAGAGGGTGATTTACAAATTTTGTCGCAAGTAAAACGACACTTGTAAGTTACAAAATTAAACTGCGATTAAAAAATGTAGCCGAAATTTTTTTTATGTGGCGACAAAAGAATTAAATTCTGGATTTCTACGGATTTCTACGAAGTAAGGCAAATTTAAGTGCTTATATTGGATATTTTCAAAATCGAGGTTTTTGAAACTTAAATTTTCAAAAAAAAAATTAATAAAAAATTGATCTACTTAATTTCAAACGTTTCTGAACTTTTAGAAATTTCTTATTAAAACCCTAAAGTAATTTGTGTGCATCATTGACAACAAAGTTTTGAAAATTTTGGAAAAAAAAATTGAAAATGATTTGTAAGCGTCTGAAAATTCCGGCAAAAAGTTTTTTTTAACAAAATGGTCTGTTTTGCATTTCGAAATTTTGTTTGGACCACATCGCATTAACAATTTTTTACTCCTTTATTGGTAAAAAACGCTTATGAGTTACATACCCTGGTGTTCCGACTTGTCCACCAAGATTTTCCGCAGTGCCATAGTATGTAATTCCTTGTAAGACTAACTTGTAGTTGTAACTCTACATTCAAAAGGTTTTGATGCATCTTCGAAAAAAACAAGAATATTTTGAAAAAAAAGAACAATTGGTTACGGAGTGTGGTTGGTAGGAGAATCCCAAAGTGGTGCAGCGCAGCATAGTCTCTACTTGAATCACACAAATGTCAATTTTTCCTAGCGCATCAGCAAGTACAACCTCCGGGAAAATAACTACATCTTGAAAGATTTCTTCTTTGTATCTGCTGTGTTCCTTGAAATCCCTTGCTAAGGCCTTAGTCGATAATTCAGGAATTTTTATCCACTTCGATCCTCTTGCGTCAATATTGATAACTTCAATAATTTGTAACCTTGGGGACATTGAAAATCGATATAGTTGTCTCTAACTACCGTTTATATGGTGTGTTTTGTGATTTATAATATCCTAATTTACACAATTAGTTATAACTTACCATGTGGAATCGCTTGGTCCAGGACCACTCACAACCTTCCCTGATGCTTTATAGTCAAGATGGCGAAAGGTGAAGTTAATAGAGTAGTACTGCAATATTATTGTAATTAAAAGAAAGTTATTTAAAAGCAAAAATGTATATACATCCTAGGCGCCAAAGGTACGCGTAGGCGCAAATATACGTTACAATAATATAACAATGATTTGCTACGCACAAATCTATACCATTTAAACACATATTGTTCGATAGTAAATATTGGATCGTTTTCATGCTATATAGTAAACCTCGAATATAGCGACATTGTGTATAATAAAACTTTGGATATAGTATATCTCGGATATTATAAACATAGTACATACTAAACCTCGGCAATTGTACACTTGTATTTATAATAAGACATTAAATATAGTAAACCCTAGATGTAATAAATCTTGGCAATGTAAACCTCAGCTATTGTACACTTGTACATATGTTGTAACTTCGGATAAAGTAATCGAGTTATAAACCGATATAGTTATATCGAGTTTACTGCATTTACATTTACAAGGTAACTTTTGTTTCAACTCCTATAAATAATAGAGTAATATTGGCAAGGCAGTATTAGCGATTTGCGGCTGAAATTGAGGTTTACAGTAACCGTGTTCCACTGTAATTCCATGAATCGGTGGAGCTGGGAGTAGAAATTCAGGGTGGTTGACCCTGCAAAAATTGTCTGAAGTTCAAGCGCAACTATTATTTAAACCATTACCAGTATGCGCTAAGGTAAGATGAAAAACATTTCAAGTTTTGAAAAAAAATATCTTAAGAAGGTTATAATTAAGGCTTACTACTTAAGAGTTTTACCACACATTAAAAAAGTAGGTTTAGAAGATTTTCTTGGTTTTTAAACATTTCAAGACGTTAAGAACAAAATAATAACGTTTCTAAACCTCAGTGTTCCCCTTTCCGTTTTGAATTTGGTCAAGACTCTAGATTTTGAGAAAAAATTCAACCACTTAACTGTACTGCAACCACAAAAAAAAAACCACCAACTTTAAGAAATTTCATCTTAAAGCCGATAAAAGTTTAAGAGGACAGAACCAAACTTGAAAAAAAAAATTGTTGCATTTCTCCCAATTCTCTAAAGTGAAAAGGGAAATAGTGAAGAGTGAGTAAATTGGTTGGTTTTAGAACCAATTGGATGTGATCATGATTCGAGTCGTACTTCTAAGTTGAATTATATATACATTGTGTCGTTACCTGAGAAAAGACAACGGTGATGGAAAGTGCAAAACTGCAAATTAATAGAATGCTCGTTCGAACCATTTTGTTACCAACCGGACTCACAACAGTAAAAACAGCGATCAGTTATGGCTTAACTAAATTCACAACTTCACTTAACTGTAGGTGTAGTTCAACTGCAGTAATAATGTTGTAAAAATTATAATGTAAATCTGATTTGAAAAGCAGGGAACAATTTCGGAGGAGCTGTTTTTCTAGGAGGCTAAATAATGTCTCCCCCTAATCCAACTATTATTCTAGTTTACGAAAATTTAATTGAATGGAAACGTGTCAGAGTGTCTACGCCATTTAGAAAAAAAATTATTTTCCAATAACAACTCGACTTTTTTGCTGTGAAGTAGACAAGTAGGTTTTCAAACCTCTATAGCGTATTTGGCAAGAACTAGTATTGTAGGGAACGAAATTCGTGTTAAAGAGATTGCCTTGTATTGTTATTATGTTGTTATATGTTATTATTGTTAAGCACAATTAGCACAGCACAATTTAGTTAAGTTTCACCAGTTAATTTTTCATGTTTAAGTTAACAAGTCTCTGCATTCAATTGCTTTGAGAGTTTTAAAAACATGATAGTTAGATAATTTGGTGCCACTTCAATAGGCATATGAAGAATAAGTGATCTTGACTGGAGATGTTTCTAAAAAGTTTATATGCTATCTTAAAATAGTATAACAATCTTTGAAGCAGTCAATGCAATTTGAAGTAAATGTTTGTATTTTCTGTTATGACTTACTTTACTTTTTTTTTTACTTTTCGTTATTAACAGCAATCAAATTGTATCCGCAAGACTTTAAAGGTTGGATTTGGACTAATAAAAATTTAATATTTCACCACCTACCGGTTGGCGCTGAAATTTATGTTGTTCACAGCTTCGCGGGATGGAAGCGCTACGATATGTCAAACTTGAAGTATGCAACAATACGCTACATACATTTTCGTTCTGTAAAAATATTCTATAAAAATTAGCAGGAAGAAATGTCTAATGACATCGTTTCACAACTAAACTAAAGGTTATATGCAAAGTGTACTGTAATTTATTGTGAGTTGCAGTGTTGTAAGCGTAAGTCTGGGACAATATTGCAACAATATTAAAATATTCTTGGAATGAAACATGACAAACAGATTTCGAAAATTTCCCCGAAAAACAAAACACCTTTGAACAGTAAAGCGGGGAAATTTTTTTTTTCAGTGCCATAGTTTTGCATCCGTTTGCAATACTAATTACTTGTTTGATATGAGGGGAATTCTTGTGGCGACCGTTGCCAAAAGTAAAAGTTTGGAAGTTTATTTTGTAAAAACAAAATGTAGTATTTAGAAATGTTAATTAGAACTCCTCACTAGCTAGCGTGGCATTTAGGAAATATTTTTCATGCGTCAAACCTAAAACAATCGTGCGCTGGACAATGTCTTTAGTGACCGTCACGGTGACTATCGTGACCTGCTCAATTAATTTCGTGACCTGCACGATTACTGATCTTGGCAAGGGCAATGGCTATCGTGAGCTACAGCTGCAACATGACTCAACTCAATTTTAATACTAGCCAAACAAGACCAACCTAGGAGAATTGTATATCAATTGCATAATAGTACTATACTACGGCTTGCTTGGCTTTATAAATATTTGTTTTTGTTTGTTGCCAAACGTTACAAAATTACGGCATTACACGGCATACGCTGTATGCCGTGTTGTCGCAACTGCCATGATGCAACAACAGAACATACATAGATTTTTTTTGTTGCAAATTTATTTATATATACGTATTACTCATAAATGTGTACTAAATAACCAAATGTATAATTGTGCATGTTATCATTGTACGTGCGTTACTGGGAGAGTGACTTTACCTATACTTTGAACGGTCAACAAGATTGAATTGGTAATGTGTGCTCGTGAGTTCGATATCTACTACTCATTAAATTTTTTTCTCATCATAAAATCTAGCCTAATAAACCCAATGCGTGACGAGCATTAACTATCAATGGGTATAATTCGTTTTGGGCCAGTTGTGCTCAATGGTTGATATTGTGTGCCAACTAGGCGTATCTACTTTTTGTATGGTAATTTCTACCCATTCCTTCGCATTTTTTAAACTTGGTTGAGGGCTTCTGTTGATACCAAACTTATGAGTTGTCTTTTTGCTCAAATAAGAGCTCCAATGTGGCAAATTCTTGCCTTCAGAGATGACTTCCTCTGATAATGTAAACGGGCTTGTAGCAATGTCAATTGTGATAATCCTAAAGAAGCAGTAATGTTTATGCGGAATTAATGCACATATACTAAATACAGTGTAGCTATCTATTAAACATATTATTACTAAAACAGTGTTTAAACAAAGTTTTCGTATTACGCTTAGCAATATTTACACATAATGCAAAAACAAAAGTGTATTGTGTATGTATATGATTTGTAGTAGGATTCGTACATTGTATAACCACTGGTTTATTATACTATGTAAATAATTTGTAGTAACTATGCAGGCAATGTACGTTTGTGCGCTGTATACAATATGTATTTATGATAATGGCTATGTACATACACTATATATAAAATATGTGAACTCATTATGTAGCCCGTGTATAAACATAATACAAGAGTTATAAATTTAGAAAGGAAACTGTGAGCATCTCATTTAAAAACGACTTTTCTTCTTGTAGACATAGTTTAAATGTGAAGTAAATTTTTTTAAACGTGCTGTAAAGAATGATTTTGGCTAATACACAACCATTGGATTTAAACAATGTCTGTAAATTGCGTGAGCAATAAGTGAACCATTATAAACAATATAAACAAAAGTTTCAAGTTACCTATTCAGTTCATCAATTTTCATCACTTTCACAAGTACGCGGCTCTTGCTCCCACTGGGCAAAATCCAAAAGAAAGGCTGTTGACAATGAAAATTCATTCAGTTCAAAATTTTAAAAATTTGAAGTAAACTAATATCTAAACAAGTTTCGGTTAAAAAATAAACAAAGTTCTAAACAAGTTGAAGTACACAAAAAAAATCTAATATCTAAACAACACAAAGCTAACAAATAAGCTAATACCTAAACAAATAGAGGCATCACTATCTGCCGAATTATCATACTTAACCTAACTAGAGAGCTAAAATTTAATTTGTCTAACATCAAATGATGTAAGATATAAATTGATGTTACCTGACTAGAGAGTATAGTCGCTGTCAATTTCTGTCCAATCCCAATGAAGCGACCCGTCACAAACAGGCGACGCCAGGAGGTCAGAACATTTGGAGTTTTACTCAAAAATAATTGTGTAGTGGTCCTTTCGTCGATGACGTTAGGAACTATTCTCTCATTTTCCAAACTAATATCAAAATATACTAATTGTAATTAATTAGCTTTAAAGTTAATATTAAGTGCTGTAGCGATAACGCCACACAGTGACGCAGAGCATAAGATTGAGCTGTTGAGGTCTCTGGAACAAGAGGCCTTGGTCAGCGCAGTGCATAACACTGCCAACCTTACCACGAATTGAAAATGTGAAAATCAAACTTTCATTAAATTTAAGAATAGTTAAAAATTAAATCAGATAATTTGAGAAATATTAGATAGTAGTAACTCACATAATATTTCCTGAAAATTTTTCCATGTCATCAATTGTTGGCAAACAATCTGTTTCTGTTGAATATTTCCAAACTTTTGCATTTGTTTTTAGGTGGTTGGATAGTTTTTTAATAGGGCCGGCGGGGTCGTCAAGAATTATCAATTGAGTAAGCAACTCCTGTAATAGAAAAATTGACTTAATTATATAAGGTAAATCAATTAATTTGTGAAACGTTTTATTCCTTTTTGTCACTGCCAAGGCGTGTCAAAAATATTGCCAGAATTGAATCACTTTAGTTTAAAGCTAATGTTTTATTATATAAGACACCGAATAGTCAAAGTAAGCAAAATGTAGATCTTAGCCTAAGTCAATAAAACGATTGATTCATTGATTGAAAAGTTAGTGAGCAAAAATATGTCGACAAAAACTGTGAATAATATTAATTTAGTTATAATATATATATATATATATATGATATGATATATTAAAAAAAACCGTATTCATGAATATATATATATATATATATATATAAGTAAAGCTACTTGATTGTAATCGAAACTTAATTGCAACAGAAGATAAATTAAATAACTTTTAAATAAAACTCAATAGATAAGTAAAAGTCGAAATCTAGATAACCAAATTTATGCATTTGGAAGTTTTGCATAAAGTAATTTTTTGTGAGAGATTTTTTTTTTGCATTGTAAGAAGAATGCACGCTTATGCGCTGTATAATAGTCATGCGCAAGAGCCCAGTTTCCGATTTCCATCGATTTTAATTGTGACGCCGAGGAAGAATGACCTCCACAGGAAGTCCCTCCAGAAGTAACGGTTAGACAAAAACACCCTGCACTCAATTCTAAAGATGGGCATCCTTTGGATTTCATCTTTTAAATATCCTGTTCTAGTACGGGTTTTTGGCTAGTGGTATATAATTATAATATTTAATAAATGAGATGTATAAGTAGGATAGTATAAGATAGTATAAGTTAGGTTTGCTGAGATTATTATCTGTAAGGAAAATTGTGCAAGTTTTTTTTTTGGCTTACTTCTAGGTTTTATTATTCTAAGATAATTTTCATAAGTTGTTTACGCATGCCACCATTTGTAATTGATATGTTTATTACGCACACTGAGTATTACCGTAGGCGTAATATATGTAAAAACAGCTCTACTGTCTTCCAAATTCATATGACAGATAAGGATAGGTATCCACTCCAATTTACTTTTGTCAAAGATATCCACCGTTTCTTGAGCAATTGCTGACTTCTCGAACTGACGTGTAACGAGCCAGCCACCTTGGCTAACGTTAATGGTGAGGTCGTCCATTGACTTAAAAAATGGGTCAAACTTTTTCATATGTAACATATTATCAGAAACGCGCAGTTGGAACCTGCGATACCAAACATCAGTCAATAGATAGTACAGTACAAGATATTTATTATAATAGACATAATACTACACATACTTTATATAACAATATCCATAAGTCCATAATAATGTACATAATATTCATTTTAGTTTTACCCAATTTAAAAAAAATTTAATTTCAACTCTTACCGTTCACTATCATTATATCCGCGTTTGAACATATCCATGCAGCCATAGTACTTCTCTTTTTTGTACCTGGTCTTCAAAATCCATCGCTAGAATTGAGATAATTACATTAAACAATAGTTTACATAGTTAACCTAGCATTACTTCTAAATTTAGAATGGATCATTTCAATTAATTAATTAGAAATTTGCAACTCCTTTAGTAGTTACTGGGCACAGTACCTTATCCTGTTCTCCGATTATTGCAATAAAAGGTGAATCGCTGCTATAATTTGCCGTTAAATTCCACCATTTGCCGTACAAATTTATTGTAATTTTATTTAATTCACCATGAACATTTGCAGGAATGAAAGGTTGGTTATTGGATTTGTAAACAAGAGTCATTCTGTAACAAAAAAACGATAAATTAGCAACAAAAAATGTATCATGAAATTAATTATTGCTGCTAATTATTACAATTGAATTATGATTAGTCAGACAAAATTAGCAACATTGTTGTCTCTTTCTCGTGATTTAGTGTTATTGACATGTTTAGGATGTATTAGTCAATTGTTTTATTTCGCCATAGTGATTGCCGTTTTTTTATGGTTATACGTTTTTCCTTTGTCATTCGAAGACTCTGTGCTTGTGTGCGTGCGGGCGTACGTAATGCAATTCAAAACTTGCACTCTAAAACTCCAATTGCAGGTAGCCACCGCAGTTTAGTGGTTAGTGCATTGCACTGTCCACACCGCACTCGTGGATTCAAATCCCACGGCCGCCTCCGTCCTCATATGTGTGGTTTTCCCACTGGGTTTTCCACACACTTCGGCCCGGATTGGCGTGAGGACATTGGGCACGGGGCTCCACCACATGTGTGGGTGGTGGCTGGGGCGCGCCCTAGAGCCCCATAGGCTAACGCCTGCATGGGGTTTTAGCAAATCATGGAAGAAAAAATTCCAATTGCTCAAACCGTGCGTTTCACCAAAAATCAGACACCCAGATTTGTTTCTATGGGAGTTGCAATGAATTATGTGGCGAATTTTAGATGCTTAACAACTATTCTATTGGATCGATTTTTGTAAAATTGGGAAAACTTTCGGCTTCTTACAACAAAAATCGCCTCATAGTTCAATGAATTTTTGAGTGTCAGTTTTTTGGTGAAGCTCACGGTATGTATGCTCTCATGCAATATAATATTAATATAAAGTGTAACTTTTTTGGAAATTGTACTTACGATAATTGACCCCTCCATTCCTGTGGCGGTGACGTAACCGAATGTGTTTTAGCCGATCTTTTGAAGACTTTTGCAACAATTTGTTTCACCGATAAATTTCCCGTTCTGTCATAAGTAAAAACTTTGGCTTCTTTGTCCACCTTCAAAAGTTAGTGTACTTATTAGTAAAAAATAGTTTCATTACAACTTATTGCACCAGCAAGAGTTTAATCTACTCTGGGTTAAATGCCATTCCATAGCCGTAAAAATTTGATTAGCCAATGGGACTCCGTGCGTACGTGCCTAACAACAAGCTCACAAACACTTCTCGTACTATAGAATACAATTCCAAATAAATAGGCAATTATAAAAATATTGAGACAAACTTGTATTCTCAAAAAAAGAAGCAATTACGAGCCAAACAAGCCCTTGTTCGAACAAAAGTTTAAAGCACAGTATTTTTGAATTTTTCTTGAAATAATAGTCCGTCTTAAGTCATAAAAGTAATATTACCTTAGAATGTGTGACATATGACATGACATTATGTGACATACGCATGTTATTATAAAATATTGTGTAAAGTTTCTGTTCTTATTACCGTTTCAGTGTAGTAGAATTTAGTCTCAGCAATACGCTGAACGTTGATTGGTGTCCAATCAAAGTTCCTATTGTAGTCAATACTTATAGAAAACACAGCGCTACTTGTGATTGCAGCGTCCCTGATTGCCTCTGCGCCGACATTTTTTAGCAATGAAGCAAATGAGGACATAGTGAATTCTTCCTCATTGCCCTTTCTAGTGCATTTTACATTTAAGATGCTAAAACTAAGAAAAAACAAAAAGAAAAAACAAATTAGAAACAAATACCATTCTGTTTACTGATGGTAAATTGCTTTGTAGGAATATTGCTAGTTTGTTCCATTTGGACCTATTATTATTTGTACCATTATTTTATACCATTTTTACCATTGTGGAGAGGGTGTAAAATATGGATAACATTCGTCAAATATGTGTTAATCCGCATTATTTAGATTGGAATAATATCTAATTATTCTTGCGTTTTGTATTGTACAACATTCTTTAGCTAATTTCAATTATTATTTTCCTTACGGTAGTAATTATTTGTAATTAACTAAAACTCTCATAACTTTACTTTGAAATATGTTGCCGATAGTTTGATGTAAAATCAATTTATCGATAGTAATGCAAGTCGAACGGAAGTAGAAATGGAAGTTGAAGGACAATATATAATAACATACCTTGATTCCGTATTACTTAAAATCTCCTGTTGCGCATAACCGTGGAATACAAGATCGTTTATAGTTATCTTGTAGATGACCTGTGTATTACACAAACTTAACTTATAAAACTTTTAGATATCTGTTGGATAGTCTATACATGCATATACGGTTCATTGGTATTTTTGAGAAGTTTATAGTAATCTAGTTGCTAGAATAATTTATGTTATCAAAAAAGCAATGTTAAATATTTATATTAAATTGTCGTCTTTATCATTTGTTTGGGTTTACCACAACTATCTTTCCTGTAATTACTGCAACAAAGGCATAGTCGCTTGTTTTGAGATGTCTTCTGATATCTAAAATCCACCACGAGTCTTCAAGGTGTAACAAAATTCTTTGCGTTTTGTCCATGTTTTCAGTTACAAGTGGTGTATTTTCTGTTGTGCAGATTAGGTACATGCTGGGATAATTAAACAAAGCAATCAAGGGAAAGTATTAAGTGTTGAAAACAATACTCCAAAAACCGCGCATAATACAAAGCACTACACGTTCAAATTTATTTGGAGGTATAATTGACAGCTTTGTGAGTATCATGGGTAGGTGTTGCATTATCGGTAACTCTTTGATATTATTGATAATTCCTAATTAATTATTGCTAATTGCCTCAATTATCCATTAGTCGATAACGTCATAAATAGCAAATTTTACCCTGTGTTACGACAAGCATATGTGCGTGATGGTCATTTATAACCACTGAAAAAACTCAACTGAGGATTCCCCACAGTCGTCGTTGCCTCCACTGCGCCAGATGAGCATAGCTGACTTGGTCTAGTGCTTAAGAGCTTCTGTCGCTCTCAACTAGGCCATCTTAAAACATGGGTTCGAATCCTCAATTAGCCACAAAAAAAATCTTTGCTATTTGACTTCTCGCAAGGAAATATCTAGCTTCTGATTTCGCATATGCCTTATTACAAACGCCCAGAAAAATTAGGCCACTTATAATACACAACATTATTGCACAAATATTGAAACATGTAACCAAGTGAACAGTTCTGAACTGAATGAACAGTTTAGAAAAACATTAGCAAAGAGAATAGTTTGAAAATGTTGTGACCAGAATAAACAATTTTGGAAGAAAAAACCGTTCAACACACTGACTGTATGTCACCATCTAATGACCCCAATCTTGTTATGTGTTTTTACAAATTATAATTTTGACACTACAAAAAATCAAATTTGTATCACCATGGCAACAATTTAGTTGTTTCGGATAAATAAATTTACAAATCTGTTCATTGTTTTTACAATAGTTCTCAAATTGTGCATTTTTGTGTTTTTACAATTTTTGTTAAGAGTGAATTTTTGACATGCGCCCCCTTACCATACCTTATGACCCGGACACGTGAGGGGTTGTCCGATTTGGGCCATACTAGATTTCAGCACTTGTAACATCACGTAAATGTTCTATACAGAATTTGATTTGATTTTAAATGGTGAGGGCCCCCCTTCAATTAACCTTTGACCCCGAGGGATTTGACCCACCAACGCCATTAAACTCATAGCCTTTACATTGATCCAAAGGTCATGTGTAAAATTTGAAGACGCTGTGACATGTGGTTCGTCAACTAGCGTGTCACAGACAGACAGGCGGACGGAAGGACACGACAGCCACATAAGCCCTGGCTCGGGTAGAAATGGACTAAATGGTCTAAATTAAGATATTTGTTTATATTGCTAAACCTTGAGAAGAATAGAAAGTAATTACTTTGCGTTTAGAAACTTTGCAAGTGTGCAAAGTGTAGGATACACTACCTCCTCACAATTTCTATTAACTACAAATTAGGTGTGTGTATATAGGACATGGTAGAGAAAGAGTATCAAAATTTTTTGGTTTTTTTCATATCTGCCTGAGATTTGGGGTCATAGTTCAAACTTGCCAAAAAAGCCCGACTTTTGGCAGGAGTTTTTGGAGCTTAAATATAAATATTTCTGTCCCAGGATGGGTTTGTTAGGTTTATCAATTAAATTTGACTAACGACAGTTCTCCACTCCAACCGGATGGTAGGTTTGGTAAAATTTTATCCTCAGACTTCCTAAATACATATGCTGCAAGGTTCAAAAAGTACAACTCTCCAGATTCGATGTACAAACTATACTTCGCCTCAATCGGTTTTCTCTAGAATTAAAAATGTTAAAGCGTTTTAAGATTTAGACTTATCAAAGCATGGTCAGTGAAACAGTTTAAATCATAACAAAATCTAAATATTAAAAAGCATAATTATTCAGGGTTATTCATTTACTCCACCAGTCATTTTTTAATTATTTTTTTATAGAATGGTTTCAGTAGTAACTTTTACATTACCACTTTTTAATATGGTTGACCGATTTTAATCTGGAAGTTACTATTGAAACGAGATGGAAAATCTTATTTTAGCAAATGATCGTGTGGTTTTCGTGACCGTAGAAATGGAAAATTGTTTGCTTAACGATTCTATTTTACAACTTGAGTTTGTTAAGTTTTAGCTCTGCGGCAAATGTTCATTGGTAAGTTTTAACACATATGATAGTGCTTAAATGTCCATTGGTAAGTTTTAATACATAGTATCGTGCCTAAATGTCCATTGGTAAGTTTTAAGACATATGCTTAAGTGCATGTTCATTGGTAAGTTTTAAGACATAGGATAGTGCTTAAATGTCCATTGGTAAGTTTTAAGACACAGGATAGTGCTTAAATGTCCATTGGCAAGTTTTAAGACACAGGATTGTGCTTAAATGTCCATTGGTAAGTTTTAGGACAGTATTGTGCTTAAATGTCCATTGGTAAGTTTTAAGACATAGGATAGTGCTTAAATGTTCATTGGTAAGTTTTAAGACATAGGAGCGTGCTTAAATGTACATTGGTAAGTTTTAAGACATAGGATCGTGCTTAAGTGTTTGTAAGTATAACACAACGTATTTTCAGGAATTGCTACAGCTACAACCAAGCGTAGGGTAAAATGGCTTTGTAAATTGTTAATTAACCCAATATCTTAAAAGAAACTACTAATTGACGTAAAAATTTTTACCTCCGAGTAGCGGATTTTTGAGTTTTCATTCTTGTGGATCAGATTAATGTGAATGCGTTTGCGTGTCCCTCGCAGTGAGTCGTAATTGAAATACGACCAATCAGCTTCATAAATGTCAGCGTGTATGATGGCATCCGCATTTGAATTTTTGAGAAGATCGAAAAAAGAAGCTAGGTTTACCTCCATACCATCATTGTCGGTGCGGCGAACGTTCAGGAGTGTTAACCTATACAAATGTTCATCAATGTGTCAAATATTTCGACATCAAGTATATTTGCAGATCTTTGCGTTAGTTATAGATAATACTAGCTTTGAACATGCTGAATAATTTAGAAATGCACTGTATATCTACAGTTACCCTCTGTTTGCAATGGCGTATGTGTGACTTGAAAATGGACGTTTGTATAAAGGAAACTTTTATGATATTGAGAGAGAAAATTATATCGAAGCGTATAGTAAGGGGTACGGTCACACAAAAAGTCATCATTTTGTAACTCATTTAGTACACCAGATCTGGACATCCTATTACAACTTTTTTCTCCAATGAATGAAGTAGGAGAGCAAATGCGCAATGTCCTCTGTTGTAGACCGGCTTTTTGGCTTGTAATATGCTAACTTATGTAAATTTCAAACACAAAATAATATATTTTCATTGCAACAATTGCACATTTCTTAGAATAAGTAAAAAAAACGGTGCGACAACTTACGTTAACTCTCCGTTTTTCTCCACTTCTCGCCTTGCTGACCCATAATACGTGATGTTGTTTACTAAGATCTTGAAGGTAGCCTGTTATAGTAGTGTTGTAAAAACCAGTTTAACATTTCTTGTGCTACTGTTGTCATGAAAGTTAATATTTATTGGTGAAATTTACCATCCAGCCCCGATATACAACTTCTATATGTTTAAGACCATTTTGATCAATAATTCTTGCTTTTGCAGTGCGCAATTCTATCCATGGTACAGTTTCTTTATCAAATACGTTTTCCGCTTTAGCAATCGACGCATTTTTTAATGGGACAACACCATTGATTTTCAACATCAAGTTTTCAATGTTCAAATCTATTATCCAATTGTCATTTTCAAGTATACACATAATTTGCAATCTAAAAAAAAGCCCGTTATTTGAGTGAATTTGTTAATCGAAAACGAATTCAGGACTAACTGCAATAGCATATATAGCAATATCAAAATAAATGAGTTAATTAATTGTCATTAACATGAAAAGTTTGACTAAATTATACTTGGTTTCTTAATACTTGTGTGTATGTAATTATAAATTATGTATATATATACGCGTGTATATATAAAATATAATTCAAAGCTTGTCTACGGGAACAGCTGAACTTTGGGATTGGAGGTAGCGAACAAAAATTTAATTTGTTTGAAGTAGATACTATTAGTTTTAAAGTACAATTGGCAACATTGAAGTGTAATACGAACGCAAATCAAAACGGTGCTTACTATATTGAATATATACAAATATGCGTAACTATAATACATGAATGTACACAATGACCGTTAGTCTCATACAGTGACTATCTTACCATGCTTTTGAAACAGCAATTCTATACCCAATGTGTACAAAAATATATTGGTTTATTACTACTATGATTTCTACCACAGACGTTTTAAGTGGAAATTTTACAACTTTCAAAACTGCTGTTTGGAAGCGCAAAACAAAAGCAAAGTGTAATGAAGACATTTAATAAATAGCTTTACGAATTCTTGTTGCTAGTCCTTTTGCTGACATCAGCTCCAAGGCAGTAATAGATTTCATCGTTCAACGTAAACTTGAAATAGAAGCACTAACAGGAAGAAATAAATGTTATGGTAATACTTTTGTAAACAGAAACAAATTTTTTATAAACAAATGTTATATCAAACATAGCCAGTTTATTCTGACAAGCTATTGGTTTAAGATAAGTTTAAGTTTAATTGATTAAGTGAAAGTAGATTGTTGAAGTAGAGCAAACTCAGGAAAGCGATTGTGGTACAACTTAAACAAATCTATGAGTTTTCACAGATTACATATAATTTAAGACTGTAAGGCTATTAGTTTAGTAAAACTAAAAAGTAAACTTAAAAAAGATTTTGTTTAGATTTGACGATTGTACAATGTCCATTCAATGTTAAAAAAGTTATTTATTTAAATAACACTGTTAATTGACAATAAACAAGTGAGCAAAAATCAGACAACTAAACAAGACAAAAATATAAAATAACAGTATATTATCACTGATTAGAAATAGATGAATAATTAAACCAAAAACAAATAGCATATTGTTTATTGAATATTTGTTTACCTTTAGTGTTTATAGCGATTTACTGTTTCTTTACCTTTTTGATTTCGTAGTATATTATTAAAGTACCATCGGATGCAAAAGTAGAATTTATGATTATGACTGTTTGCCTAAGAATGTTTGGGTCGGAAAATTTGTTTAGTGCAATGGAGGCCTCTGTAAACGTCTGTCCATGATGTATATAATCTTTAGTGAGTTGGTCAACTGTGTAGAATTCAGGGCGGTTAGCAATACTGTCGTCGCCTTCAATCAGTTCAACGGTCTTGAGACGTATACTATAATATATATTTTTTGTACTATGTATCGTGTTATATATATGTATATATATATATATATATAAAATATTATATAATTTATATATTATACACTGTACAAAGTATCTTAAGAAACACTTATAAAGTTGAGTACCATGGAGATTTCCTTTGCTCGCCGACATTTTCCGCAGTGCCATAGTAAATTGTCTTTTGTAAGGTTAATTTGTAATTGTAACTCTACATTCAAAAATTGTGTATTACATCATTTGTTTTGTTTTTTGACAACTTTCAAATTCACAACTTTTTCCAAAATTGTAACCGTGGGTCACAACCCTTTTTTACCGCAAGTAGTTGATAGGAGATTCCCAAGGTGGAGCGGCCCAGCATGGTTTCTATTTGAATGACGCAAATGTTCACCCATTTTAACGCAGTGCTATTATAACCTCCCTTGCCTGTAGAAACTATAGCAACATCTTCAAAAATTTCTTCCTCGTGAATACTGAATGTTTTTCTCAAAGCCTCAGTCGATAGTTCGGCATTTATTGACTCATTTGGATTTACGGAGAAAATACTATGAACCTTCAGGATTTGAAGCCTTTGAAAATAATGATAATCGATGTAATATTCAAACAACTCAGAGTGATGCTTGAGCTCACGTGATGCACGGTGTTTTTAAGCGCTGGAAACCCTGAATTCACACATTTATGGAAGAATAGTGGACATCGGTTATTGTAACCCCCGCTTACCATAAGTGGTGATTTACTCACATTTACTATATCCGAAGTTTTATTAACTGTAAACAAATTTGGTTGGATGGTTTGCTTATTCACTACTCCTTCAAGTTCTCGCCCATGGAACGGTTACCATAAGTGGAATTTACATTTTAATGAATTTACATTTTTTAAGCTCGTTGACATTCGCCTATAGATCTAGTTAATGTTTGGGTGTGCTAGTGAGTGGGGGAAAGTGGTTTCGCCCTGTTGAGTTGACTAGGAAGTTGCGAGGTCTGAAGCTAATGGACTTTCTGCTGGGCAATGAGCGTGGTGTTGACCACCGAGGAGCCTCTTGCTTAGGCAGATGCTGAGCACCACCCTACGCATACCGACCATGTTCAGCCTTCACTCACCACTACCACACCACCACCCTATTACTATGCTAGTGCTGGGATTAGATCTCGGCACCTACCCAAGTTAGGACAAGGATCATAAGCACCCGGACTACGGGCGGTCGGGAATTTTTATTTAGTTCTGTTTAATTCTAATTAAGTTGGTAATGGTTAAGGACTGGTAGAATTGTCTGTACTTGCTATTGTAAACTATTGCAATTGTGAACAAATTTAATAAATTAAAGGTAATTTTTATGTAAACAATGTCGGAGTATAGACAAGGCAGTATAAGCGAGGTTTGACTGTAGCCAGGGTTACAATAAACAAAGTCACTGTAGTTCAATGAATAAATGGAGAGTGGAGATTCAGGAGGAGGGGGGCAATACCTCGCAGAAAACTAACACATTCGAGAATAATTCCCGTTTAAGGCAACAGTTTTGAAAAAAAATATTTACTATCCGTGTATTTATTTAAAATCTAATAAGTATTTTGTAGACTAGTTATTGTATGCTGAGCACAAATCCGAAATCATTTTTGTCGGAAACGAAAAACAAAAAGTCAGAAATTTTTGAAAATTTGATTTCAACATTTGAACCTGCTGTTGTACCAAACTGAATTAATATATACTTATACCAAACGTACGGATAATTGCGTATTTAAACGGCTGACTTTTTCCGTACTAGGATTTTCAATAAAGGTTTAGGGTCAAAGCAAAATGTTTTGTTTTGATCCTAAACCATTTTTTTTAAATTCCTTGGGATTTTCATAATTACTATTTGTATAATTTTTAAACCTTACCCATCTCGATGGATAACTAATACGAAAATGATTTTTTTTTGACATAGACTAACTTAACGTAACTTAATTGAAATCAAAGTCTTTGTCTTGATCCTCATTCCTAATTTCCTAAAAATTCCTAACTATTTTGTTTTGTTTTGTTTCCGACAAAAAGGTATTTCGGAAAAATTTCGGTATAGTGGAAGTGCTCAGAATTTAATGAAACTTTTTTTCTATACTAATTGAAGTATTCTGAACACGAATATTTTCCGGAAATAAAAAACAAAAAAGTTATGAATTTTTGAAAATTTTGAAATATGAGCAGATATCGGCATAAGTTGCTTTAATTGAAATCAAAATCCAGCATTTCTACATCATCACTGTGACAACAGAGGATATTTCTCAACCCAAAGGTGACAAAGGTGGAAGATGGTAACATCCATAACCGGCTTAATAACAATAGCATACGTTGGGGCCCGAAGGGCCCGAAAAAAATACCTCCTCCTACATGCCTCCGGCGGCCGGAGCCACGAAACGTATGAATAACGCCGATATCTGCTCATACAGTGGCCCTGTCACAAAAACCCGGTTCCAATGAAGAGGAAATTTTGAACTAATAGGCTATTTGAATGGGGATTTCAAAATTTAAAAAAAAACATAACTTTTTTGTTTTTCATTTCCGGAAAAAAATTCTTTCATATTCGTGTTCAGAATACTTCATTTAGTGTAGAATAAAAGTTTGGTGACAATCTGAGCACTTCCACTATACCAAAATTATAACGTTATGTCAGGTTCGTGTTCAGTATACACTAATTAGTCTACAAAAAATTATTAGATTTAAAAAAACACAAATTGGTTCACATTTCCAGGGCGATTTACAAGAAGTGAGGTAGGGACTTATGAGACAACCGATTTCGATTGTTTGATGATAAGTGGAAGAATAGAATTTTGGAAGCATGAAGATACATTTAATTGAAATTATGTCAAGACGAAATTCACATAAAAGATTCATAAAAATTCAGTTAATCCGGAACATGTAACTGCAATTTAACAGTACTAGTTACAGATAACTGTGGTATAAGTGGGCGTTCATAATTGAATCTATAATAATGGTTGGTGTGAGTGGTCGATTGAGCATTTCCTAAAAACTTTCTCGAAACTACGGAAGTGACTTTCTCTAAACTGCTTGCCAATTTTTAGGCAAATCTCCCGTGAATCGTTGGATAAAACTTTTTTTTATTTCGCCAGCTCAATTTCGTCCATGAAACGTTTCATTAACGAATGAAAACTTAAGAGAACAGGAATATCGTACTTTGGGTTATGTGGTCATAACTTACCATTTTGAATCGCTTGGTCCAGGACCACTCACAACTTTTCCTAATGTAATATATTTAAGAGAGCGAAAGGTGAACCTGATATGGTAGTTCTGAAATATATTACAATAAATTTTAATTTATTTTATTAAATTAGGCTGCCAAACCTAATCTAAAAAAAACCGTGAAAATATTAGCACGTCAATGTGACCCATGGCTCGGTTTGTTGTAAGGTACTCATGTTAGACCACTTTTATGCTAATTAATTACCCATTTTAGTAAGTTTGTAAACTTTAAAAACTTTAAAATCCTTATAACAATTAACTTGTAAAAAGCAAAGTTCATGTGGGGAATATGGTGACATTTTGTTAGAGGATTCAGGCTAGATCTGTTATGCTAAATCTCATAAGGATCCTGGAATTATTCAAAATTAAAAAAAAACCTTAAAAAAATAGAAAATTATTGCCAGTGGCTCATTATTAACATAAATGTAATCAGAGATATGTACTTAACAACATTTAACACAAGAGCGTTTTGTGTTGTCGCGCCAAAAGGCAAACGATTACATTGCATTTTTATACTTCGTCTGGCAAGCAACTTCAAAATTAAAATACAATATCGTCTTAAATTAAAATTGGGAAGTTACTAATGTTACAAAACACAAAATTAGCACAAAAGTGAATAAATTGTAGTTAGTGATTATAGTGTGGTTTCACAAAGTTTGAAAAATATGGTCATACTGGTATTATGGTACTTCATGTATTTTATTTAAACTACCCAGCTTAACTTAAATTTACATTGTTTTATTACCTGAGAGTGGACAACGGCGACGGAAAGCGCAAAGATGCAAATTAGAAGAATGCTTCTATTGGCCATTTTGTTTGTCAACTGTTCCTAGGAGTATAGCCAACACAATTAGCTATGCTTTACCTTACACACCTTTTCTTAACGTTAGGTATAGTTAAACTAATGTATAATGATGTAGATTTAATTAGTATTATAATGTAAATTATTTATTTGTGAATAGAAGGAAAAGAGTTGGAAGGCGCTCTTTTTCTAGAAGGTTGAATTTGTGACGCAGTCACCCTAATCGAATTATTACGCTACCCATTCTAAAACTCAATTGAATGAAAGTGTCGTCAAAGCTTCTACGTCAGTTTTTTTTTCAAAAACGGCTCAATAATTGGTCTGCGAGGAAGGGGTTTTTAGCATCTATATCTTAATATGCAGGAGCTAGACTTGTGGGGTTAGAGAAACGTCTTAAAGTGTTAGCATTTACCTTCAACTTAATCAAACCAAGCAACGTTAACTTTGTTAGCTTGACTTGTAACATTTTTGGAGTAGGATGAATATTGAATTTGAGTTTTTCAATTATGCAACAGCGTTGAGCAATAAGTATACACAATTTGAAAACTTAATGCTTTTGACTGAAGATAGTTTTACCGACCTCGAATGCTGTCTATAAATGACCCTAAATTTGAAATTAGCCATTATTATTTGAGGTAACCGTTTTATATATTATAGTTTTATTGGCTATAGTTTTTGTAACAGAAAGAAATTTTGGTTTAGTTTACATGTAGCGTCGGTGAAATAATATCCGCTGGATCCCACATGTTACGAAATTAAACTATCAAGTAATAAATTATTAAACTTTTGCCACCTACCGACTTTGTGAAAAATTAATGTTGCTCACAGCTACTCCGTCTAGATGCGTTTACCTAACTTTAAATATTTATACAATACAACAAAAGATCCCACTACAGATTGTGTTCTGTGAGATAGTATATACTATATGAGTGTAGATAGATGGCAGTAACTTCGCTTTAAGGCTAAACAAAACGCCGCGATTCCATGTCAGCTCTCTTATATACTGATTCTGAGCTGCAGTGTTAATAAATGTAACTAATCCCCATATTTATGGGAATCATGTGGTCTTAAAGCAACTTGTTTGTTGACATAATAGAAACTAACGTGGCATCTAAAAGATGTCACGGGCAAGTGCCATTTGCACCGGTTTCATTCCGAGGTGTTATGAATTTTTTTTAATACAATCAAAAATCTAACAATCTATAATATGAACAAAGCAATTCTAAACAAAGCAATTCTGGAAATTGATAGAGTACTGATTTGCGGTTTCTGGCAAATATGAAGGCTACTTGTACGACTTGATACTCTGCATAGAAAATAGGCGGAATGTCTTGATTTGAATTATTATCTCTTCCGGTTTGTTATGTTATATATTTCACAATCAGTGAACTTGGTTTTGCGTAAAACAAACTCCTAGCAGTTTAGAACGGCTATGGTATTTCTAGCCACCACTAAAAGGGATTACACTATGAAAGTGAGAACTGAGTTGAGTTATACGACATACATAATCCGAATCATTAACCTGAGTCATTTTTTTTGTCTCATGCTATCTGTTAATTATATTTTAAAGCTGGAGTTTCAAAAACTTTTGGGACGGCAATTATTAAAAATAGAACATCACTACCCAACTTTTTTTTTAAAGAGCAGGGATTAGACCCCACGATATCAGGCAGGCAAGATATTGCTTGGAATAGAAGATAGTAACGTAGTTGTGACCACCAACGCCTTTTCTTCTTGTAAAAATTTGTTGAATATGTAAATAGTGCTTTACCATAAACGCCAAAATGATTTACTGAAATTATATGAATAATGTGTATTTGTAGCTCAAATATAATTCAAAGATAATAAAAGTTGTAGGACACAATTTTTCTCGTACACATATGGACAACATTTGATCTGTTGTTATTTCTAAAGCTTAAAAATTGCTGTTTTATTCAGGACCAATTTACAATTAAGCTCAATCTTCCACCGCAAAAGTCCACATAACTTTATTTCTAAAGCTTACAATGCTAACCCTCTATGCGTGTTAAATAAGTTTCCGCTAAGAATTTAAACTCCTAGATAAACTCTAAAACTCTAGAACTTTGGTAAATACTCTATGTAAGATAAGTACTCTTGCTTTGTATAAGCAGGTATAAAATATGTCACAATTTACGTGTCACGCAACCAGAGGATATCATTTACTGTTTGTACTTGGCAGTTTTTACTGTGGCCCTTGGTTGACCCCCAAAACGACCACTTGACCATAAAATGACTTTTCAAGGTCAAGTTCTATTTTTGAACAAGACACAAGATGGTTCCGACGAAATCCCCAAGACCTCCGTTAGCATGGAATTACCATATGACCTCTTCAAGTTCAAACCGCACTTTTGCATGAAACAAGTTAAAATAATTGAAATACGTTTGATGAAACATTGGCCCAAAAAAGCCTTTCGTTGCATATTGTGATTATATGCATTATATGCAAATTTTGTCTAATTTTCCGCTGCTTCAGTGTACCGTTGTACTACGGCTATTTTTTGGAAAATTTTATTTACGTTCTGATGTTACTATATTTTTTCCCTTGTCCTAAAATGGGTTGAAGCCTGCAACTTTCGAATCCGAAATCGACATCTTATGCTCATATAGTATAAATATCTCAGTACTAGTAAATTTTGTGCATAATTTATATAGATTTCATTGCCTGCAAAGTAATTTAATTTATTGATGAACTTTTCAAGATATTTGCGAGCAAATTCTTGCATGCTCGTCTTGTCAATCAACTTACAATATCGTTTCTGCTCCAAAACATGCAACTCACTATAGTACCTTTTTATAGTTATGAGGAAAAGCTAGCATAGTTCTCTCTAGAGTTTGCTTTAAAATGAATCGCAACTTTTTCCTGTATTTCGAATTCACAATTGCTTTAATGTCAGAAGTAAGGTCTGCTTTTGTCGTTGAATCCTTGAGTTTGGTTTTAGAAGGATTCAAAAACTGCCATACTCATTTATTTCTTGATAACTCAGTAGTACGTCTTGAGCCTCTGTTGTATCCAGCCTTTGTTAAAAAAGTGCTCTCCAACGCCTCTTCTATTGAAGATTTTTTGGCTACACAATATTTCCACGTCTGGGCAGACAAAGATGGGAAATTTGTTAAAGACAAAAGACTATTTTGTGAAGCCTTCTTTTTCCTGCTGTATGAAATCCCAATTAAACACTACTTTTGCACTAAGGAAGACATTCCGAAGGACGAAAATAAAATACAGTTGATCCACTATTTGAAAGTAAATTTTGTAATTGTCGGTAGGGAGTTTGGACCGGCTACGATTGATGTATTCTATCACTGCAACTATTTAATTCCAACTTCGATTCTTTACGTGAATAGGTCAAGAAATTTTCAAAAAGCAAACGACACGACAAGCCAGTATTTTGCTGTTACACATCTCCAAACAATGCGCCACACGATGACTTCCGGGTGGACAGTCCCAGCCTTTCATCTTGTTAAATGTAGCTTCGTCTCTTTAAGAAATATCCGAATGTGTCAGAACAAAGACTACGGCATGAAATTTCAAATATTCTATTCCCTATATTTTAAACGGTATATACATTTAGCAATTGCTGAAACGTGTGAAAACGCCATTGTTAACATTACAAGTCATGAAGTTGACCAATTTCTGAAGACTCCGTTTGAGTTCAGAAATTTGGCAAATCAAGTCTTAGCAGTGTCTCCTCTTGCAAATAAAAAAGTCAATGTTAGATATATTTTCGACAACGTAATTTTTCTTCACCTATTAGAAGATGCTCGAATTTGTTTAGAACCTAGTACAGATGTTACAACTAAAAATTATAGCGCACTCTTACCATTCCTTGCGGGCAACGGCCTGATTGAAATTACTGCACTAGGCGTCGTTACGGATACTCTTCATGAACTACCTGGCATTTATAGCAAAGGTGATTATTCTCCTACTCTTGCAATTACTGGTGTCATTGAGTTTCAATTCATGACTTGTGACGGCGTCACGCAGAGATCTTCTTTCAATGTGTATGAGGCAAACGACTACGTCTTTTTGACGCTAATAAGCATTGTCTCTTTGCTTGCAATAACATCATGCGTATCATTTTTTGGGGCTTTCGGCAATTCTACAAAAAAAGAAAGCTGGAAGTTATTTTCATACACACTAATTGCTTCAGCATGTGCAATTTTTGAAATAGACCAGAATTTGAACGAGTCGTTTCTGGAGTCCTTGAACATAAAAAATATTTTTCGGGGGCTGTATGGATCTTGGCTTCTAGTCGTTCTTGTATTTGTTAATGCTTACAAAGGCGAATTCACTTCGTTTATTTTGGCTCCGCTCTCACCCGTTGCAAAGTGGACCGACATACAAGATTTGCAGTACTTCGAATTGGTTGTTGGAAATGAAGATGTGTATCTGGAAGATGAGAGATATGGGATAGATGCCCAGAAGCGAGATTACTTTACGATGGTTGAGATAAATCTTATTGAAACTTCCGGCATCTTGTACATTGATTTGAAAGCATGTGCTTGTCAGAAAAAAGGATTTTTGGTTTGGCGATCCCGCAATTCAAAAATGCTAAAAGAAGATTGCCGCAAAGTCAAAAACGATGGTTTAGATATTGCGCTTGCCTACCATTCGAAACCACAAACTGAAAACATTTCCTGGCCAACCTGCTTCTCCCATACATACATGAGTAATTCATGGGCGTATATCTATCCCGTACCAGGAAACGGTACCCAAAGTAATTTTTATGAGAATAACTTACCTAGGGTAAAGGGTCAATTTACAAGGTTTTCAAACCAAACAATTGAACAAAAATTTGCTGTTCTGGAAAGATGTGACAAATCTGCTCTGGTAGAAACTAGTGAGTTCATGGACTCTGCGCTTCTGAAAATGTATTTTAGAAAAATAATATCAAATGATGTTGAAAATATTGTTGAGTATACAAGAGGAACTACAAAGTTTTTTCCTAACTGGGATGGTTTTCGATTTGGAAGACCAGGACCTGGTGCAATATTCGTTCAACGCCGGGTTATCAAACGACTGCAAGCTATTATTGAGAACGGCATGTACCATATCTGGAAGGAATGGGGAGACTATCATAAACATAATACTACATTCAGGTTGAAGGGTTCTATATCATCAGCAATTCTAGAATTCAACTCAGTTCCAAAACCACTCCCATTGGGTATCACAACCATTTCAATTTTTTGCATTTGGGTTATCTGTTTATGCTTAAGTTTTGGAATATTTGCGTCCGAGCAGGTTTTCGTGTACGTTAAAATTGTTGTAATACTGATCACTCTTAATAAGACAAATCACTTAAAATCCGTAGTCCGGTAGGTTAGGACCCTTGTCCTAACTTAAGCAGGTGCCAAGACTCCAGCACTGGTACCAGCACAGTCAGCACAGTGAAAATGTGGTGGGGTGGTTGTGGTGAGTGGAGGTATTAGTCTTTACATTAAGAAAAGTCAAGCAAAAAAACGGCAAAGTTTCAATCTTTTTTAATCTTGCGCACTTTTAAGCAACTCCTAGTAAACAATAGGTAGTTAGGGAAGGAACAGATAGTACTTTTCAAGCTCATTATTAAGGTTTATTTTTCAATTTGAATACTATAAGGAAATGATGCTTTAAGCGACAATAAAAATGATCATATTATTCTGTATTTATTTCCAAAATAACGCATTATATATAAAGCATTGTTGTAAATTCTACAATGACTAAAATATGTTACAATTAAAAGTTCCTCAGTAAATAAATGAACGATGTTTGTCATAGTAAATTTGAATTTATTTTGCCTTAAGCTGTGCGTGCGTGCCAGTACCAGCGAAACGGGCTTGGTAAATAAAGACACCAAAATGTACACCTAGACATAAAACCATATGCATAACTTGCTTTCAAATTCGTTGGAAAACAATACTTCCTGTTAAAAAACTTAATTAAATAGCGTAAAACTAATTTACGCTTCTCCAGACAATGCATATTCGGACGTTGACGGGGTTTGATAAGATGGGCAATTTCGAAATGTAAGATTTGTGGAGGACAAAATTGTGAAATTATACTACTTTTTGAAAATTGATTAACCTAAGATACTCAGTTGGCGTTGTTGGTCTAGTGGTTGGAGCGTTTGTCTCTCTCCACTAGCCACATGAAAACGGGGGTTCAAATCTCCAGATCAGCCACAAAAAAGTCAGTTCAGTATTGGCTTGTATGTATGTTTGTAAGAGGGAGCTCCCTACCTATTTTAGGATAGTGAGACTCACGCCGAGCATGCGCTAAGGTGGCATATTTCGGTCACTCC
>VYYI01000687.1:0-27148 GCA_021029175.1 Bilobella aurantiaca
GGGGGGGGGGGGGGGGCAGAGACAAAAGTGTCCTTTGCAAAAGTTGTTCGATTTCAAAAGTGCAGCAACTTTTGTAGGAATCATTTTTATGTTGTCATAGAATGATATCTTTGACCTTGACCTTTGACACCCAAGGTGGTCACTTTCAATCAAACTAAAATAAGCCTAGTCAGTTCCGGATCTTTATAAACTCATATATGAAGACAGATTTGAGATATGTTGCGTAGTTCCTGAGATAATCGTGATTTTCGGACCGACAGACGGACGGACATGAATGACGAAGACATAAATTAGGTTTTGCTTCGCTTTCGCTGGTTAATAATAAACATTACATTGAGGTCTTACGATATTGCTTGCAGGTACTGGATGCAATTGCTGGTGAAGTTGCTAAATCATTAGGAGGCTTTAAAACTGGCGATAACCAAATATTGCCAGTTGTTATTAGCTACATTGAAGTCAAAGTCGCCGATTATTCCAAATCACCAATGCAAAAAGCCATAACAGTGCTAGAAGGACTATGGTCTGAAAAAGTTTGCGATGTGACTGCTATTCAAAAAAGAATGATTGAAGGCCGGCAGCCTTTTCAGTTTTCAATTGATACGGTTTATATGGTAATCCCACTTTGAAGAATAACATGCAATTTAATCTTTGATTTTTAGCACCGCTACCCTTGTATACTGTAGCACAAGGAAATGGCACACAAACATTAGAACAAACTAAGAAGGTTCTTTAGCTTGTTCCTGATAACAATGCACGCACAATATTTGTCGGAATTTGTTTTTGAATTTGAATTTGTCAAGAAAACAATTTAGTTTCAAAAATGGGTTTTTAAATTTTGTGAATAGTAGTATTCCTTTCAATAGAATTTATGCATTCATTGGCCAGTTTTATGTTTAAATAAAGCTTTGTCTGATTAATTAACCATTACTTTACATTATAATAATTTAAGTGTTCACATAAAAGTTTTCAGTGATAGAATGCAAACTAAATACTTACTTTACTAATACAACGATGTAATGCATTAAAGAAATTCTAAAAGTTACAAGACTATTACAGAACTAGCAGAGTAAGCCCGTCTAACTGTTATTAAAAATGACAACACTTAACTGAAGAGCCAATCTTTGCAAGTAAAACTTATTTTAATTGCAGTTAATTGTTCTTATTTTAACTACAATTAAATGATTTAGAATCGTTTTAAGGCCATTTGAGAAGTTATAGTTATATTCTGCGTACTGTAAAATCAATTTATATATACAAATTTGTATCCAAATCTCAATTGCTAATAGCAGTTAACTAGTTAGGAATCGTTTTCACGATGTTTAGAAGGTTTTGTTACTTTCAGTGTACTTAATAGCTCCGAAGTACATGTAAAACTCAATTTCAAGAAGTTAATTTTTACTAATTGTTAATCGCAATTAACTGATTGGGAATTGTATTTGAGCTTTTTAAGTGTCATTTTTACAAAGGAACTTTTCTTATGTCAACCATACTCAACTATACTATTGAGTGTGATTAAGAATTATGTTCAATTTTTTTGATGTAATTCTTTTGGTAGGAATATAATAATTATTGACATCTCCTTAATAAGCCAAAAGAAGTCGGTGTTGGAAAAGGAGGATTTTAATTTATGGGTCCTCCATTCCTAGTACTGATTTTTTGGCTATAGTCCCTAATATGAATATTTCAGCAAAAAAACGCTAACACTCTTTTGCTACGCTGCTTTATTTTTCAAAGAAATTTTTTAATTTTAAATAGAAATTTGTTGCAGCTCTTCGAGGAGTTAGGCATCGTTTTCTGCGAGACAACGAACAGGATATTCATACAAAATTACAAGTAGATTTTTATTTACGTATTATATACCATTTTACTGCAATCTTATTTGCAGGTCATTAAAACAAATTCCTTGTTAATTGCGTAAATTTTGTTTATAATTCAAGTTTGGCGTAATTGTAGATATGTAATTAAATATTTTACTTTGAAAATATCTAGCAAAGTTTCTTTCACAGGTTTTGAGCACCGAGAGGATTGGGACTGGAATTGTGAAAATCGACGACAAGTATTTCATCGCTTTAGCCTTCCACCGTCCTGAAAAAATTTACCCAGTATCATTTTGCGCCATAAAAAGTGCTGATTTTCCACGGTTAAATTCAAAGTTGATCATCGTAAGTTGTCACCAAATCTTTTATTGCTATTAATCAAAATAGACATATTCCTAAAACATTTCCCTTGCTTTGAGCTTTGGTGAGTGAAATAAGAGCTCCTAAGTGTCAACTATAACCTTCTCGTTTTCCCTAAATAACTTAGCCCTATTCAAGAATGTCCCATTTGAATAGCTCCAATGGTAGAGCATCTCCCAGGTAAAAAGATGTTGTAGGGTCGTATCCCACCTTCAGTTTTGACAGTTTTCCGGCAACGTACAGAGTTTCCGTTCCAAATCGTTAGAATAACAATACTAATGTAAATTCTAGAGCCAAGAATGGACAGAGACTGCTATTGAAATACTGCACACGGGCATTTCCGAGAACACCAGTGGCGTAGGCGTTGGAAGAGGCCAAGTTGGTATTTTCTTTTGCAGCAGAAGAGGTGCAGCTACGCAGCCTGTTGACTCTGTGGTTGCTACCATTAATAATTGGCTCGGTGGTAGCAAAAGCTTGAAACCAAACCCCTTCGGTACTCTGTCTTTTCCACAATGCCTCGAGCATTTCTTGATTGGAAGATTTGGCGTAGAACAAAAGGACATTGACAGGCTAGTTGCGCAAAGCGGAGAAGTGAAGCTGGGTGTCGCAATCTGCAAATCACGACTCGTTGTTGTCATGGCAACGCCATTGCCAGTGGTCAAGAGTCTGGGGTTACCCATGGCAATAGTTAATGGTTTCCGCAAAGCCATCTCGCCGTCTATACCACCATTGGATAAGCAAAAATCAATTGAGGTAAAAAAAAATTGAGAAAACCAAAACCGAGAACACCAAACACGAAAAACCTAAACCGAGAAAACAAATATTATGGCTATGGTTTTTCTCGGTTTAGGTATTCTCAGTTATGGTTTTCTCGGTATTGACGTGCTACCAAAAATTATTATGGTAATTTTATTTGCAGCTTTTGTTTCCAGAACGCACATTTAGTAATAAACGTTAATAGCAGTCCCAATAGCAGTGACAGAAATATGCCATTTTCGCGCATGCTCGGCGTGACTCTCACTATCCTAATAAATAGGCAGTGGGCTCCCTGTTACAAACATAAAATAAAAGTTATCTGTAGCTCTATCTTTATATATTAATTTTTATTATACCCAAACCAACACATCCTTGAATAGTAAGAAATTAAGTCTTAATTTTTTTTTCATCACGTTCTGCAGTATTTATTGCACTTTAAATTAAGTCGCAAAGGAGCACCTCTTAACCAAGATATTATTATTTTTAAAAAATGAAGCTAAAGCAAATACGATGCCTAAATTGGACAAGTTTTTTTTGTGGCCAGGACACCAAATTGCATTTATCATAAAATTTGCCAAACAGGCCCGTCCTTGGACAAGTGGATCTTTGTTTTAAGGCTTTTGTTTTATTTAGAGATAAATTTTAAAGAAAATTCCCATCTTTGGCGTTCTGTAGTGTGTAGGCAATTTTTTTTAGACCGAATAGAGAAAGCCTCTTTTCGGAGAGCCTACCTCATCGTCTTCCTTCAACTGACAATTCTTCAATGTTTGAAAATAAATAGTATTAATTTTAACTTAGGCTAAATTCCGCTCGCAAATGCTACTTTGTAAGCACTTTGTATGACTTCGCAAGTAGTCTAGTGGTCAGAGCTTATTTCCCGTGCTACGACTGATTGAGCAAGTGTGTTCGAATCCCCGATCAGCCGCTAAATAATTTCCCCACCATTTTGCCTACATGTCAACTAGATGCTAAGCGGTACAGTAACGTAAAGGAACACCTTTCTTCTGTTTGATTTTTTGCAAATCGATTTGACTACAGTAATTTTAACAAAGATAAGTTTAGAGAGTCCGAAAATGCTATACTGGCTTATTAGTTTATTGACCAATCATTCATAAAATATGCTTGTAGCTGAGCTTCTTTGCCGAGGAAGTTGCCAAGAGCAATATTATTCCAAGTGATGTACTCGCACCTACAACCAATTTCGTCAGAGTGGGCAACTGCATCGCTGGTACTGTGTGGAAATTACTGCTGCAAAAGCCACAGGGTGCGCAGCAGCAGTCGAAATTTGAAAAATCTTTGGACGCCAACCTAGATCTCATTAAGGCGCAACTCACTTCGTTTACAGAAAAGGACCCTTCGACGCCTTATACTGATGACAAATATGCCTCAGATGAGAAGACTAACCCCGCCAAGTTGTATGATAATGAGGATAATAGAAAACTAAGCATTACGTCCTACTATCAGGTAATGTATCTCAATGGTGTTGCATTGCATTATGCAAATAGAAAATATGCATTTTTGAAGTCTTGTTTACAATTCGACATTCACAATTCAAGTCCAAATTTAGTTTCTTGGTATTCAGTTTCAAATTAACATATAAAACATCTAAGGCAATTTCTTTTTCAAACGAAGAGACGCACCAAGCCCTTATTGGTTAATCACAAATTACGGATGTTGAGAGTTTCCAGTTTTTAAATTATCCACTCTATACAGTGGATAATTTAAAAATAGCGTAATTATATATGTTATTCATGATAACCGTGTAGTGCTATTTGTGCGTAAAATACTCTTACGCTTTCCACCCATTTTAGTCGCCCAGGCACATAGATGGACATTCAAAATACATAAATTCTTTTTTTTTTGAAAAATAAATATGAAAGCGATACTCTGCTCCTCTATTTGGCTATGGCGACCCTTGACTCTTTCTCCCATTTCAATGAAAATGGCATTTAAATGACAACTCATAACAGGAAAAACAGGGTTTAGGGTTTTCTGCTATTGCTATATTAAAACAAAATAGAAATTACTCATTTGTCACAGTTTCAAAGTGTGAGACTAATTAAACAAGCTCATTGTAGGTGCCAATGTATATGGTACCTTTAAGGGGCCATCTCCAAGATTGGCCTGTATTTTGAAATACCAATTTTATTGAGCCTCTATCAAGCGAAAGAATTTTGAAATTTCAATTGAGGCAAACAAACTTGAACAAGGTCTTACGATGGGCTAGTTGGGCTTATGTGCATGAATAATAGCTTTCATACAAGAATTTAAATACATCTTATGTTATGGTATTAAACAATACTACTGTCCTTCCTTAGTTGGTTCGTGAGTCTTCAGATGCTCTTGGATATTCCTACTATTATGACGACGTGGAAACCCTAATAATTGTATTTTTATCAAACTCTCCACTTGCATCTCCCAATTATCGGCAGATTCTGGAGGAAATGAATAGAATTCGATTTATGGCTAAAGATCCAATCAAATTGCGGTTAGACTCCCCGAGACCAAGTATTCAAAACCTGCGCATTGGAGGTCTCGTACTGCAAAATGAGACTCCGAGAATCGGTAGCGGAGTCAGTGTCAACTGGACGTGGAGCTACGTCCGTGTGAGAAAAGATGAAGGAGTTGGCAAAGTGTACCAGCTACTTGGCGAACGTCAAATATTAAGACGACGAGGTTCGAAGGAGGACAGAAACTTGCTGATGGTTCTGAATGCTAACGCAATTATCACGGAAGAAGGAATCGAGGGTTTGATTGACTTGGTACATACAAAACATAGTCCAAATTAAATGTATTTATTTGCCATATTCTTTTATTTTATACTATTATTTATATATTTATCTATATTATATATATTATATTCTCCATATTCCAGCAAACACTTTCTATAACTGGGAACTGTAACAACGGTTAATATATTTTAAAATTTAAAGAATAGGTTTAGTAGGACACATTAATTCTGCGCTGAATTCTATTGTCTTAGATACAATTTTCCTATATTCAATTCTTATATTCTTGCCGTGCAGTTGTAGTGATGTATGGTTTTTTTTTGGCTATTTACTTTTTGCCGCTTTGGAGAATGCCAAACCTTTAGAATTTGGCATTGAAGGAAAACATTAATCAATTCTACAGTTTTTAATTGTCTGTTATTGCAGACCCGGTTTTTTGGGCTCAACTGTTTCAAATTAACGGTTAAATGTTTTTTTAATATATTTATTATTTTATTGGGAAAATTTGGGAAATGTTTTAAAATGTCATTGTTACTTTAACTTTCCTCCAAACGCCAACATGACAAATTGTACATTTTGTTACAGATTCTTCAACCCGAAATTAAGAAAACCGTCCAAATAGAAGGCAGTTCAAGTACAAATTACTCTGTCCCACCGGAGATCGATATTGATTTAGTTCAAAGCGATGATGAACTTGTGGTTGTATTTGGCACTAAAATGCATGGTTGCACCTCTTACTCCACGGCTGCCAGAGATCTTTTAATGAAAATTCAAGAAGGCACTTTTGTAAAAGCGCCTCTAGCTGCTGTAGAACTACTTCAGAAATTCAAAACAATTTCGTTAGTTGCAGCGAAACCTATTGTACCTACCATAGTACCGAGCGATAAACTGCCTTCCCTTATACCTCCAGTTGCTGAAAAACCAAAACAAGACAAAAGCATTTGGAGTTTTTTTCAAGGTGGCAATAAAAACGACAAGCCAAGTAGTCCCAGTATACCTATTGCAAATGATCAACCTAAAAATATCACAACCATACCGAAACCCCTGGGAAATGCGCCCAATTCAGCAGGTCAGAAAAACAGTGTTTTGCATAACGTAGAACCCGATGTGACGCCCAGGAATCAGTGTTATGAGCAGGGCAAATTAACTGCCGTTGAGCACTGGGTAGGTCGGCTGGTATTAACTATTAAAATATGTACATAATTGAGAACTAAAAACTTAATTTAAACTTTAGTTTAAACAACTTAAATTAAATTTAATATCATTAATTTTATTTGACACATTTTAAAACAAACCCGTTCTAAATAGCTCGATATGGAGGCCCAAGCCCTAGCCCAGTATCTGGCTAACAAGAGTACTGGCAATTTCAACATTTTCGTCGGTTACAGTGAGGGAAAATTTGCACGGGCAAGTTGTTGCATCATACAGAATGCAAACCCTGCAAACTCAACCGTATCTGATATAATCACTACCTTTATAAACGTAATCGCAAGTGCTGAGGGCCCTTATAACGCAAATATCGAAGTTTCATCTTTAGATGAAACGTTAAAGGCACTGGACACTACTGAACACGGAAATCTGAAAATGCTTGAAGGGACCTTAAATTTGGAAAACATCAGCAAAACACACGTTCGGAATGTAAGTGATAACATTTACGTATAAAGTGAACAAGTAACTTTGCCACAACTTACGATTATGCAAATTATATTTGCTACATCTACCTCAAGGTACGCGTAGCGGAGGCACATGGAGTAGCGCTGGCGCAGAGTGCAGCTGCTACTGTTGTAGTTCTCTTACATTTCAACCGCGACTACTGCATTGCTCAACTAAAAACTCTCATTGAACCATTTAAACTAGCAGATTTTGAACTTCAAAAAGACGTAAGAAAGTCACATTTATTATTTATCAATGATATGAACTGTATTCTAAGGAATAATACTATAACGTTTTTGCAAGGGATTATATGATATGATTTCAAAAGCGTCCCTTAAAAGGGATTTGTAAGTTTCTCTCTACACCAAAAAAGTGCAGACGATGTTTACTAACATGTAATTAATACCCTGTAATTAGTAGGCTTATCATCCTTAATTCATCGTCTGCCTTGTGGTAACGGTAGCTCTTACTCATATCCAGATAACAATGCTGCTCCAATATTGCCTGCATTCATCGTAAATTCGTTCATTCATATAAAAAAAATCTCTTAACTCCATTACCAAGTTTTGAACTTGACAAAAATTTCTGCCCCCTTTTCATGACTTAAATCAAAGGCAAATGATTTCATTGACTATTATTATCTCAATAATTCAAATGTGAACGCCCCTCACATACTTTTAATTGTTACCGCTTATTTCATAGAGAGTTGGTACATAAATAATACATAGATTATGTGTTTGTCTAATCAGACTTCAATATTTCTCGAGAATTGCTGAATCGATTTAAAGTATGTATTAGATTTGAAACGATTTTGACCAACGGATTTGAAACAGTATATAAGTATTTAAGTATAAATTAAGTAATATATAAGAAACAAACATCAATGCCTACACAATAATTTTGTAAAATGTGGTGAAAAACAGTTGACCAACTTTGAGAGTGTCATTGGCCAAGCGAAAGGAAAATTTAAAACAGAAATTGGATCTGGTTTTGCGGTGATGGGAGTACAGTTTGCAATGTCATTCGCCAATGTGCCGTGCTATGAAGTAGAAGCTGAAGCGACACAACTTGGCAGCAAAGACTTGAAGGCAGTTGCACTGGGAATGGTTCTTGAGCAATATGCTTTTCCTTATACTCTCGAAGATGCAAATATTTGCGCAAAGGACTCAACTTTAAAGAAAGAAATACTTGGCATCACAAAAATAACCAACAAAATATCGGTTCTTGACGTATGCCAAGTAAGGAAATTGTTTAAAACTGAGAATTTTTGCTGAAACATTTAACAGCAATGATTTACGGTTGTGAAGTGTATCTTTGCTTGGTTGTAGGTTGCTGCAAAAGTTGAACAGTTCCGGGTGAAAGGTAAGGAAAAGTCGGACAAGACAGGTGACGACCAATCCAACGTGACAGGATCCGATATGTCCAGCGTGACAAGCGAGGTAAAGTCCGGCATGACAGAAGGTGACAAGTCCAACGTAACATCCCGGAAAAAAAAGGAGCCGATAAGCAAAAAGTATACTCCAGAAAAGTTGGCAACCCTTGTCAAGTACATTGAGGAATACGTAGAAAAAGACAAGCCAAGAATTCTACCCACAGTTTTCTATTGTGAGGAAATCAAGTCGTACCTCACAATTATAGTTACGACGACTAGCGCACAAGAAATAAAAGCAATGTGCAGCCCTGTTGTGCTTGCAAACCTTGAAATGACAAACCAAACCTCCACGGGAATTTCATCTATTCAAGTATACTTTCTAGACACAATCTATTTTGCTAAATTTATAGTTCAGCTTTCGAAGCAACTATATAATACAACTTCAATTGCAGCAGATGATTTTGATAATATTTTCTTTTAGACCGATGCAAATCAATTTCTCAGAATCGACAAGCCCAACATCGCCACACTGAAAACTGAGCACCACTTTGAAATTTTGGAAAATCATGCAAAATTGACAAATTCTAGTATTGATGTAAACGTTGTAGGGCTCTTGGCGGCTATTTCATGGAGTAACAAACTTGCGCAGCAGGTAACAAATTTGTTGGTTAGGGATAGGTAGTACGTTGCTTATAATTTTTGAACGCAAACGTTTTACATAGTAACACTAAATGACAAGCAGAGCATGATTTATTCACTATAGTAATTGTCTGATATTTTTATGCATCCGTCTCTCCGTAGCAATTGCACTTCAAAACTACAACTGCTTTCTAAAACTACAATTGCATTTCAAAGATGCAATGTTATTGCAAAATTCAATTGTACTTCAAAAAGAAAACAATTTTTTATACACGCGCATTAAAATAACTAGGATAAATCCTCACAGTTTATCCTCACAGGTCTCACAGTTCTCACTTCATTCGATAACCCCATAAATTACCCCTAAAAGTGAAAAAATTCTCTTTTTTTGCTAGTTAAATTAATCCTCTTTATATAAAACCCGAAGCGTGCGTGACAAATGGCGTGGTAGTGGGGAGCGGGTGAGAATGGAGTTATTGAATATATAAATTGTTTATAATGTAAGAGCGAGTGGACTAGAATACCAATGCGCAACTTTCTCAAAGGTACTTTTACATTCAGTAGTGATAGACCAACTTTTCATGGGCCGAATTTTGACCAAAGCGTCTTCATTGCCTAATGATATTAGGTGAAAGAGCCCCGAGCTCTAATGATCTGCCCTAATATGCATAGTGTTCTCGGCTAAATCCCAAGTTTTAGGCTAAGAAGACGTGCCGCTAAATAATACCCGCACTCTAATAAACTAGAAATAGGGGAATCTCCTAATACAAATTTTAAAATAGAAATTCTCATGTCCTAGGACGGGTTTGTTACCTCGAAATCTCAATAATTTAAATTTTGCTCTAGATTCCACGTGGACTCAACGATTTCGGAATTGTGGTCAAATGTGACTCTGAAAATTTTACGGGCTTTTTTGTCTACAAGGACTCGTTGGCAAGCTGGATTGATGATATCAAAGAGACAGCGAATGCTTATGACCTTTCCACTCGCGCGAAGCTTTCGCAACCACTCTCGTCGGAGTTGGAGCGTTTTATTCGAAATTTGGACAAGACAAAAATTTTGCAAGGGTTGTATATCGTAGAAGACTCTGGCAAACTCGTGACGATGTTTCGAGTAGGCGCAGACGCCTTTGCGTTAGGTTCTAAGCACGTCGTTAATCAACTATTCGCTTGTGCAGACGCATATAAGTCTGTCAAAGCCTCTGAATTCATTACGAGCTCTGCTGTAGATAATTGTACGCAGTTGCTGAACACGGTTTCTGAATTTGACCTTCAATTGGTAAATTTAACCATTTTGTGTAATTTCGTTGCCTTTGACTTAACTTTTGTACTAAGGTCTTTTAATTTTGACTATTACTTAGATTTCTCTTTCTGAACTAATTGGCATCACGGTACTTCCCGGGGGTAATTTTGTTACGCTTGCGATTATGTATGACCTGACCTTTGCGTCAGGGATTTTGGAACCATGCCTTAAAAAAGTTCAAGCCGAGAATTCTATTTCAAAACATAATGTAAGTATCGATTTAATCACAGCTTTTATGCTAAACACAATTCTAAGTAGAGGCACAATTAAGTATTCATGAGTTAATTATCAGTTAAACTAATTCGAGATACAACGCGCACCTTCACTTAACTTAATTAAACAACACACCTAATAATACTGAAAACAAACCCTAAAGGGTCAATTTGTCAAAAAAATTTTATCTTTCATAAAATAAACCAGGAGAGAAATTCCAAGGGTTATTATATAATCCCTGAAAAAAGCAAATTATTTACCATAAAAGAATTTTTTGTACTTTGTGTGTAAATTGCAAATTGGAATTGCGTACTTTTTAAGTTTTATAGGAATTCAGGAGGCTGGTAAGTCCCTCAAAATACTTATTTATCGTCGAAAGCGTTTCGCTGCTTTGTGTAATCTGTTTCACTAACAAATTGTAAGAAGTCAATTTTTTTTTGTATTTTTTTATTTTTAGTCACTAGCTTTTGAAAAAGTTTCGAAAATCTTACGTGCAGTAAACATGCCTTCTGTAGCACTTGGTAGCATGTACTGCAACAAATTCCACGCTTCATTCAAAACTGTAAAGAAAGCCGCGAATGAAAGTAAATTTGTTGGTCAAATCTCCCTATTCAAATTCATTTGGGAAATAAAAACCAGTAATTTATTTGATATTGACAAACCTGCCTTCTTTTCGCCACGAACTACTTCTACAAAACCTCCAGTTCTGCTCGTCTCTAACCATAAAATGGAGGAACATCAGGCTAAGGTAAAAATTTCAGTGGCCTATCGTTCTTAATTTTATGATGATCTAACGCTATGTACGATATACTATAATATTACAATGCATTAACATTTCTATTAAAAGTTAGGATGAATGTTTGTATTAATTAATGTTTGTTGTTATAATTTGTTGTTCTCAAGTTGGAATCATCTCAACTGCTCTATGCAGACTGCTCCATGTCGTATGATAGTGAACTGCTTCTAATCCTCGTGTATGAGCCACCGATGACAAAACCGTCAATTCCTAAAATCATGAAAAAGAAGCCCAACCTTGTCAACGATAAATCGGTAATTACATTATAACTGAATTTTGTAGAAAACTAAATTTGGAATGGAGATTTGGTGAAAAAGCAATTAGTTACTCTGGTTTTATGAAGTGAAAATTTCTGAAAATACGAATTTTGACAAACCTGACAAAATATAATATTGAGCCTGAGGCGCCACCCCAACAAATATTATTTTATACTTGCATACGTGCCCGTCTTAGGACGGGAGTATAGTGAGAACTTAATTTCTAACAGTTAAATTTTTACTAATTGGTGAATGGTTTTTGAGTTTTTTTAAATGTGATACTTAGGTTTAGCGTACATAAGAATACACAAGTAAATTAATGTTAGTTGTTAATCATAATTGACTAATTAGGAATCAACTTTTGAGCAATGTCAAGGTCACTGTTAGCTTCAGCGTATGCAAAATCCCCCATTGTAAAACTCAACTTCTATAAATGTGAACTTTTATTTCTATGATTTACAAAACATGGTATGCTTTACAGCTTTGTCATATACTCCAATTTCAATTTCGCATGTTCGGATCGAGCCAATTCCAATTTCTTTTTTTACTTTTTTTTTACATCAAATTTTTTTAAATGCCTGAAGAACTTCGTTGTAAGAATTTAGTAAAATCTCTAATTGTGATTTCAATTAGTTAATTACGATAAAAAATTAACAATAACTAAAAGGTCACTGATAATGTTCTACATGAAAAATGACCCTTACAAAAGTTGTTCCTCTTATCGAAGGTGACAATGTTAGTTTTTGACACTTTTCACTGTAGCCCTTTAATGACCCCGAAACAGGCCGCTTGACCATTGACCATATGGCCATTCTATGACAACGTGAAAAATGACCCCTACAAAAGTTGTTGCTCTTATTTACGGTAACAAAATTTGATACATTTTTTTTGACCCCCCGATGACCCCTTAACCTCAAAGTGTCTTTCAAGGTTAAACCCTAGTTTTGCATAAACAATAACTTATAATGGTCCCGATGACAATTGTATCTATCGCTGAATGAATTGTTGTGGGTTGTTTGTGCGTCGAGACAGGGCCATTACATATTGCGTTACAAATTCCCGGTTATAGAAATGAAAATTCCAAATTCTGAAATTTTCAGAAATTTAGAAAAAATAAATTTTTCAAAATGATGTCATCATTGCCTACAAGGACATTACGCATGACTTATAGAATTTGTTTGAAGTACCAATAAGCATTCATGGGATAATTGTAATTAGGTCATTGTACTTTAATTTAGTGCTACTTTGATACAACATATTTGTTTTTAATTCACAGATGGACGAATTAGCAGAGCTCGTTGCTACTACACTGGTAAAACCCAACGGAAACGCCTCCGGAATCTTGGTATTAGGGACAACAGTGGCTGCTTTTGGAACGTTTAGTGTCAATAAAGATAAACTAAAAAAAATCAGCGAATTAGACTATGTGGTGTCACAACTGTTGGAAGATGGGAAAGGAATTTCATCTTTTGCTACCAAGGAAAGCATTATCGATGGTTCGTTTACATTTTCCGCTGCATCACTAAAGCGAGTAAGAAACTGACTGTTAAGTCGCGCCATAAGTAAAACAGTCCTTTAAAAGAATACAATTAGAAAACCCAAACAAGCCAGTCTAAAGACACGATTTTCGGATAAATAAATACTCTTGTCCTAGAACGGGATTGCATTATATGGATTGCATATTAAATATTGTCACGGGCACTTCCTGTGCCATCGTGAACTCCCGGTGGGGTCGACTGTGCTGTGGGTGGTGCGCTCAACTGGCGGAGCCGACGCGACAATTTGCTTGGCAATAAGTGCTAGACAGGACAACCTACGAATGACGATTGCAAATAACTGTTTATTTGCAAGATCTATGACTAGGGTGGGGTCAACAAAGGTCAAGGTGGGGCAACGCGTGACATGACCATGGGCCAGAGGCCTGGACCAGACTACGGACTATGAACCACTGACCCCGACTAACTACACGTCCACTGCTATTTGTAGCAGTGGTCACAAGGACAAGGTCGAACAGACAACTCACTCTACTGCCTGACAAACATGACAAATTGATAAGGACAAAACTAAGGTAGACACACGTCTGCAAATCATGTGACTAACTACTACGTAACCTAATATTGCGTCCAAGGGGTCTTCGACTTCTTTGGCGTGAAGTTATTTGAAGTTACCCTAATACTGTCATTGACAATAACACATTGCCTTTTCAGCTCCTGACAACTGAAAGCCAAATCGGTTTCTCAGACACTGTGCGGACTGTAGGCGTCAAAAACGATACCCTGTTTGGGCTTGTTCTTGTTAGCAACACTTTGTTTACTGAGAAATACAAAGAAGGCATGGAGCATTTTAAGAACAAACTGAGTGGCTACGACTCTTTGAAGCCTAGCATGAATGTATGATAATAATTTCCTGTTTAATTGCATAGTCATGACATTAATTTCAGTTCCATTATTTGAAAACTTGAATAACTCTTCCAATAGCTTCAGTTTTTTGCCGAAGAGGTCCTCTTCCCTCTAAGCAGCAAAAAAATGCCGCAGGCGGCAGAATGCAGTTTTGAAATTGAGAAAACCAAACAAGACGTTAAAATGCTTATTTTTAAGGAAAGTGCTCCTCGTGTCGTGAAAAAAGTGAAGACAAGTCCAACAGAGGTGACAGGAATATTGGAAGGAAAGAAAGAGCTAAAAATTGTGATTCAAGAGTTGCCACTGGAAAGCACACTGGAAGAGACCTTCTTCAATAATGTAACAAAAATTCAGCAATTTATTAGAAAAATTCATAAAATTTGTGTATACATAAAATTCAGCGAGACTAATTCTCGCGCAAAAAAGATGTACTTCGTTTCAAAAAGTATCTATTCCAATCTCTGCTTTATCTGGTTCTAGAACATTGAGCTCGTCCTATAGTAAAAGAATTTAAAAATTCCGCTAAAACAAAATCCTAAATAGGGCTCATTGGGTTACTCTTTACCTGTTTTTGTGATATTCGATATACAGCTAGCGAGGAAACGAGCGTTTCAGTTAAAAAATAAGTATGTCATTACACTTGCTTTATTTGTTTTAGGCTAAAAATGCTGATTACGCGGTATTGGAAGCAATGATTAAAAAGGAAAAGTACTATGCGTTGGTCATAAGTACATAAAAGAAGAGCTCCCGTCACTAGCATTAGCATTCATCAAATGTGTTATTATGTATTAAATAATTATAAACTATAGTATTAATAAACATGCCTTATTTCTCAAATCTATCTGCAAACAATTGCAGTCAATTGCATTTTTAAGACTGTTGTAAGCTGTACTTTTTAGGATTTTTTTTGTACAAAGCGGAGTGTGGAAATTTGTAAGAGTATTTCAAAATGCATCATTAACGGGGAAACTATTTAATTGCTTATTAACAAGCTTTTCAATTATAGAGCAGTATGATGGGAAGCATTGACTAATTAACTAATTGCGATTTTACTAATTAATTTACTTATTTAATTCACGTAGTAAACTTTAACCTTGAGCAACGATTCATAAACCAATTCTTATTGTAGGCATTGTGGTTGTTATTGTGCGAGTGTCTCATAATTTGATTTTTGTTCAATTATTGTTGCGAGAATTTTCCAGCATAAACAAATTAGCGTACAATATAAATAATCCACATTTCTATTTACATGGTTTATTTTTGTAAATTTTTTACAGGCTTCTTGAGTTTCTGTTATATTAAGCTTTGTTGTATTAAAAACTATCTTAGGACATGATAGAGCTGTGCACAAGCTATCCCCTCATCTCCTCACTATTTTAAAATACAATTTTATTTTAAAATTGCCCAATTAGGCGAAATTTGATATAAATCGATTCAGGATAGATTAAATAATTGGAATTTATTACAATTATTTGGGTTGGTTATGTTTAGTTTCGGTTACTTAAGGTTAAGAGGATAAAGCGAAGGTTCAGCTTGTATGGGATGAGGAGACGTGTTGTAACGACCACATGTTGGAAATTGGAAACCCAATGTAAAATTTTTTTAAGAATTAGTGCAAAAATAGCTGTGCGATGTGTATACACTTTGCATCTTCAACTTTCAGTTTTTGTCGTAAGTTCCATGTTTTCGGGTTTAGGACTTTCTCTAATATTTTAAGTAAGGATCTGGTAGCACTGTTTGTCGACATTCCCTGTACCTGCGCCAGGTACGTTGAATGACGCTTGCGCATACGTTTTGTCTTTGTCTCCAAAGTGTGGACGAGATGGAATCTGAAGGTCCGCAACCTTCGCCTACAATTACCTCGTCGTGAAATGCTGCGCATCCTTTTCTTTTAAAGAATTCAATCATCAGAGCATTGGTAATGTCAGTGCACTTCACAGTATCACCTAATGTAAACATGAAATACAAATGCATAAGAAATATACAATTATAGCTCTGTGTGAAGGGTATCTCTAATTGGCGGATTACCGTAAATGTTCTAACATAATATAGGCGGGGGGTCGGGATCTCAAATTTAATTATAAGCCGGTTACCTAAGATAAGCCGGGGGTTGGAATTTCATATTTGATTATGAGCCCGGGCATATATTAGAACATTTATATTATTTCAAACCATACCTTTGTAGATGCTTATGTTGAAGTTGCAATAATAAACGTTTCCAAAACGCGAAGTTTTGTGAACTCAGTATATTTATAGTTATAGTCTTATATAAAATAAGATCAAAATTTTTAGAACCACCGAGGTAGTAAAGAATTTTTGGAATCAAAATATTTTGGGCTAACTAGTTAGACTATTTTGACTTTTAGTCTAAATATTTTTTTGTAAATCAATTTTTGAAGTTTAAAACATACTTGTATAAAGTATTTGTAAGTGCGCAATAAATAAAAATTTAGAAATGATTTCTTACTTTCTAAAAAAAAATAACGAAAACGTTCTGTTTTCATAATTTTCTCAAAAATTTTTAATTTCAAAATTTCTCAACAATTTTTGATTTCAAAATTTCTCAAAAATCTAAATTTTGGAAATTATAATTTTTTTTTATTTCAAGGCTTAAATTAATTTGGGAACAACATTTGTATAAGACACTTTTCATTGTGGCCCCACAATGACCCCCAGGGCTCTTATGATTCCCCCAGAAAACGAGAACCTCCGTGTTGGAGGCCCCACGTTTCCTGAAGGGACCGGGTTTCGGTACCAATTGTGCGCGGACAAGGGCCACTTGATGAGGGCTTGGAGAGACACCAATCGCAACATGAACTCCAACCTTTCCATTTTTCTGGATTTCCAGGACCATGTGGAGCATCGCAGCTCGTAGGCGTGACGTTTGAAATTGTGGTGCACATAACAGGTTCTTCGAGAAATCCAGAATTGAGGGTGTGATATGCCGGTTTGTAGATTGCGACGGTAAGATAAACAATTTAGACACAACTGAAAACGGCGGTCATCAAACACATACAGACGGTAAAGGAAATTAGCTTTTCGGACGGTGTATGCATTGTCTCTACAATTTATGGTAAATGCTTATGTTGAGTTGCAGAATAGGTTTTAAAGATGAAAAATTATGACTCGAAACAGTTTTTACAAATGGTTTTAAGTTGTAAGTAACTTACTTTTGTAAATGAACCAATATTATTTAAGCCTTCAGATGTACTGCAAAGCAGGGAATCGATTTTCTGAAATAGAGGTCACAATAAAACTCAAATTTTAGTTTACGAGTGGAGAAAGTCGATTGGTCTCAACTCGCAAACACAAATGAAATGACTTTACATTTTTGTATTTGTGCTTGTGGTGCTTCATTCCATTTCCGATTTTCTATTTTAAAAAAATTCAAATTCAAATACTCAAATAGGCGTCCATAAATACTACATAGCAGATGCTAAAGGTAAGACTTGGTCTAGCAATCAAAATGTGTAAACAACCAATGAGCTACTCTGGCCGAATCCGATTAAAGCCGAAATATAATTCCTGTAAATAAGCGAAACCTGTAAATATCATCCGATTTTTATGAAACTTTTACCAATTTTTTTTCCATCATCTGGAATATTTTTGAGAAGTAAGGGTTTTCACTCGTTTTCTAAAAAATGCTACAGCGATTATACGTGACTGAATTGTTCTCAAAGACGTAATTTGAGGATTAAAAAATTATGCAAACAAATTTATCTACAAAGAAAATGGGTAAGAAAAAATCCTTGAAATAGATTTAAAATATTTAAATGTAGCGAATTTCAGCCTTTTGGTTAAGCTTAAAATTATATAAATCATATTGCTATTTTGAATTTAAGTCCAATGATGGTTTCTACAGTTCACTTAATGAGTATCTGCAACACTAAACCCCTGATATTCAACTATAATTCATACGAAATGGCAGCAAGACGTTGTGATGAAAACGGATGTGATGATTTACAAGTTTCTCGATGCAAGTCCCCATCAGCTGCAATGCAAAGCAAACAGAATCAAGAAAAAATCTAGAAATCAATTATACAATTTTTAAAATAGTATTTCTGATCTACCGTAAAGCTGGCAGTAATATGAAGGTCAATTGGAGGTAACTTCGTCAAACATAAAGCCCATTTTTCGGTGAGCGGGAGATTTTCACCTCGAGGAAACACAATTTCCAATCGCTCAAGGTGAGACACTGCACAAAACACAATTGTGTAACAGGTGGTATTAGTATTAGTATACTCGTTCTAAAATTATTGATTCTAGATTTATGCCATTGCCACAGTTGACACTAACTGTTAATCTCAAAAATTTTTATATTTAAAACTCTTATCTAAACAAAAACCAAAACCAAAATAAAACCAATAGCTGAAACCAAAAAACCGGTATTTGGTTTAGTTAATAATGACAGGGTTTCCTGGTTTTTTTTGTAAAACAGGTTGAAACTGATTGACGGTGAAATTTTGATTTTTCATAAGTTTCCAAAATAATTTTAATCTAAGCAAGCTACCAAAACGTCAGGACTTACCTTGAAAAGTTGCAGACTGGCTAAATATGCCTTCCATCAATTGGTCGTAGCCACTAGTTTCATTAAAAATTACTTTGATGTTCGTCAGAGTAAAAGCGTTCTGGAAAATTGACACTAAATCCTCTGCATTTTTAAGGTTCACCAATAAGTTCCTCAAGTTCGGAAAGTTTTGCACCCAATTTGCTGGGTTTCCTCCATTGCAATTCAGCAGTTCAAGAGTCTCCACACTTTCAAATACGGAATCTTCCTTAGAGTCGCTGCTAAAGCACTTGGAAATGTTTCGAGGTGATTTTACACAGTATTTACTGAAATCGATGCGCACTTTCTTCAAGGCGGGAAAGTTTTGTGCTCTCATTGGTTTGAAATCAAGAAACGACATTCCTTGTGGAGGTTCAAATAATGAGTCAAGCGCAGACTCGAACTCTAGTTCCAGGTCTTGTAACAGGGGCATTAATGGCACACTTGCGTTTTTTGAAATTTCGAGTGCCCATTTTCTGCATGAAAAGAAATTTTTCAATTTCAAGCTTTTGAGTTTTGTGCAGTTGGAAAGAAATTGCTCCAATGGAAGGAAATATTCGGTTTCTGGGATTCCAAATCCGCTGAGCTCAATGCAAGCTTTTTCTATATTGAGTTCCTGTTGCGTTGCGAGTAGCTTCCACGCAGTGTTTGGTCCTTGATATGGCAAAGTAAGCTCGAAGCTCCTGACGTTTGATGTTTTAACGTACGTTACCAAGGTATCCAGAAGTTGGCGCGGAATTTCGTCTGGTTGAGTGATAGACGTGTAAGTTAGGTTTGGCTTTCTGTTACATTTTGTGTTCCATTCTTAAAAAGCCGTTGCTACTACTTCGAGAGGCATGTCAACGTAGTTTATGACGAAAAAACAAAACAAAAAGTTAACCTATATGTTTGACATTGCTGTGACGCGCTGGTTAACAATACGTTAAGATATGTGTAAGGCGCTGAAGTAACGGTTACGTTTACGTAAATATGAGTCTGATGTGCTAGCTAAACGTTGTCAGAAAGGAAGCGTTAGCTTGTCTATACTAACGCGCTGGTTGACGCACCCCACGTATCGACCTCGCTTAATATTTGAAGAACTTAATTTACATACATTTACAAGTAGCTCTGAACAATTAAAAGAAAAAATTAATATATATGTATTTAAAAATTAACTGTTCAATAGTGTGTGTGGCCATTTGTAAGAGGGAGCTCACTACCTATTTATTAGGATGCTCAACTCACGCCGAGCATGCGCTAAAATGGCACATTTCGGTCACTCTTTTAGGTGGCAATTTTGTGTGGACGTTATTTCTGGGTATTCTAATTTGTTGGACGTAATAGCATGGTCGCTTGTGTACCAGCTTGTAGGAAAATTATTTCTCAATCGTTTTACTTGAGATTGTAATACGATTTTTTAAGGAAAGATGGATGGTTAGGTTGGATAAGGTTAGATGGAAAAACAATTTAGGTGTTGTTTGCGCAGCTATTGCCTCTACTTTTCCACTATAAATAAATACGCAACTACAATTCTAAAGATACGCTTAAAAGTCCAAACCTAACCGTCTTTCGGGGGATATTTGAAGGAGAATTTTTCCAAAGATGTCCGAGCTCGTTCAAAAATGAATTCCAGCAATTTGAATGTAGCTGTGTAATAACAGCAACTGATTGAAGCCTCCCTCAACTGACTGAGTGTTACTTCTCCGTGATCCGCATAATCAATATTCTCATTTGCTTCAAACGAATTCCAAGAAGTAATTTTAAGTGTTTTGAGATGTGGCAAGTAGGCCAATATATGCAGGCAGGAATAGAAGCCAAAGAATTCCAATATCAAGTGTTGTATTGTAGTGTAATGTAAAGTAGTGATTCGTAGACACCTTTCAATTTCGCCGTACACCAGTGTAAATTTAATAGAAGACCAAGCAAAATGTACCGTTTGTCGAAATGGATTATCGTTAAACACTGGAAACTTTGTGTGGAGTTTTCTTGTGCAGTAGGTAACTCTTCGAGTTTGACAAACTGTGGTAGCAGCTTGGCTCCATGTTCTTGATAGGAGACGGCAATTGCGTAGCACATCACATGTGGGAACGTAAATTAGTATACTCAATATCATCTGTAAACAAGAAACTAGTTACAATCAATATCTTGTAATGTAAATTGTGCTATTTTTTATCGACTGCATTTTACTGAAAAGATTAGACAACTAAGGGATGCTCACGTTCCCTTCGATTTCTCCAAGTAAACAACCAACATCGTTTCCACCAATCGAAAACAAAACCGACATTCAAAATTTCTACAGATTCGTATGCAAAATATGAATCCGGAAGTAGCAAGGAACAGAATCAAAAACAAAAAGAAATAAAACTGGAAACAGATTTTTCCCGACAACGGAAAAAATATTAAAGCTAATTTATGTAACCTAAGTTTCTCAAAACATTGATAATACGACTAATTAAAACATTATAGTGCTTTTATAATTTGCAAAACCAAATTCAAATCACGTACAGTTAGTTATCTATCAAAATTTAAAATTTTCCGCATCTTTACAAATTTGCAAATCCTTATCATATTAATTTCCATAAAAACGGAAACGAAACTGAAACGAAACGGGTTGAGCCGTTTCTGATATTTTTAGATCTACCACTAGAACTGAACTGGAAACCGTTTCCGTGTCGTTTCTGGCAACTTAAAAATATCTAACAAAACGTTTGGATATTGATTTTGAATGCTACAAAGCTAACTTGAACTGCATGGAAACCTACTGTTGAGCGTAAATATATTTACATTTCAACAAAATATTTGTAACAAAATTTAGTTTTTGCAACAAGATAATAAAAAGTTAACTGTTTTTAGCGTTTTATTTTACTATACCTCAATTGGCAGATGAATTGATGCGTTGGGGTCCATCGCTTTGTAGTTATATTTCGCTATAATTAGATATTACGTTATTTCAATTAATTTGTTGAATTAGGCTGGGAGCCATGTGTTGTAGGTCTAGTCAAAGATTCAAGCAGAGCACCGGATTGTTATTCTAAGTTGCTATATCTATAGGCACTTTTCTGAAAATAAATTTGTCAAATAGCAGTTGCACTTGTAAGATAGGAAGGAAGGGTTCATTACTCTTAAAATTATCTCGCTGCATTTCCAAATGCAATTGACAAAAGTCGAGAAAACTTCATCTGTTTTAATTTTCACCTTTCCGAAAGATACAAGAATTTAACCTTAAAAATTCAAGTTAAATGTACAGAATAATGGGATTACCAAATTATAATTGCTCACAATCAGTTTATTTAAATTTAATGTTTAATTCAAATAGTATCAATACAATTCTAAACGATTTTAAAAAAAGTCATTTGAATTTGCAGCAACGAAACCAAATTGGCTTATATCAAATCTGAAGTTTTTGTTTACAGACAAAACTTGTTTCCTCAGTGTGTTCGACTGCTGGTGCAATTATAAAACTGTAGGCAAAGCTGGGAAGGTCAAGTAATGCCTAATCCATACTTACCATGCCGGGTCCATGCCAGCAGGAAAAAATACCGTACAGAAATAAACAAAGTTTGGTTGTTTAGGGAACATTAGCCGTTACAAAACAAAACTTGTTTAATTATTAGCTCTTGTACGGGATTTTTCTCTGCTGGCATTGAACCGACATGGTAAGTAAAGATAATAATGTACCCATTAATTAGCACTCTAATGTGTTTAATTGTAAATCAACCAATTGCTGACCTAATTCAATTTGCTCACCGTAATAATTAATTTTCAATGAATATTCTAATAGTATTAAGAATAGGATTAATTACAACTTTATTCCTTTCAAAAATGTGAAAAAATTGTTAAAAGGATATTACCGCCTGAGACTAAGTTCCGACTATGTAGAAGACTTTTTGTGCAACCGGTAGGCAAACACAACAGATAAGGAAAAGTACGGCATCAAAAATAACAAATATTAATATGATATTTCAAATTGGGATAAAAGTATGACCAAGCATTATTAAACTTCAAATATATTGCATAAATCTACACACTAAGGAATTTATTTTTTCTATTTTACTGCTTTATCTTTTTGCTATACTGCAATCTGTTACGCTAATTTATCATGCTACAAGATTTATTAAACAAGGTTTTGATTTACATTCGCCAACACAAATCATAAATTATAAAAGTTGTTATTTTATTTCTCAAAAAATATTCATGATTGCCAATTTAAATAAATTCATAAAGATCAACTGCAAACGGGGCAAATTTTATTGTACCATAAACGATATTCAACATTGAGTAAAAAACTGTTAAAGTAAAAAAAATCTACTATTCTATATTAGAAAATAACATATTCAATGGCGCTTTATTCTTCTTCCTCAAAATCTTCTTCCATAACGATATCCAGCACATTCCGGCCGCCAGCCACTCCGATAACCTGTTGTAGAACAAAAAATTAATCTTGTGATGAATTTGCTATCTCAATAATCTCAAGACAAAAAAAATATACCTGAGCATTTTCAAATCGTAATTGTTGACATTTGTAGTATTTCTTGTCCATTTCGTTGGTAATATCCTGAAACAAGCCAATTTGTTAGCAAGCAGTCATTAAATCATGGCCTAACGAAAACCATTATTTCATCAAATTCAATTACCTTGTCCAATTTCTTATGTTCAAATGTATGCAAATTAGTTTTGGCGTAGCCACTACCATCTTCATTCACCATGGAATTTGGCTTTGTGGAATCGTCCAAACCATCTCTCTCCAAAAAGTCTATGCTGTTGTCCACTTCATAAGAATCAACCACGGCCTAAGACCCAAACTCCCATTATCAAAACGATGCACATTTTTAGAAAGAAGGTTTTTAAACTCATAGTTTTAACACTTACGTGCCAAGCTAGATCAATTTTCAAACGTTCTTCAACCGTATTTGTCATTTTGTAAGCCTTAATTTTTCTTTTTTTGTTTGCAGTTCCGGCAAACAGTTTTCGAGAGACAACACGTCTTGCAAGGGAACCCGTGTCCAACCCTAAAATCAATATGCACTCAATATATTAGTGTAATGCGTATACCGTATATGGAAATTGTATTTAGTTAACTGTATTTTATACGACACATTACTGTCGTACACTATATATTGTATACTTTAGGTTGTACTCAAAAGTATGTGTACAAGCTTGTAACCGTGTTGTTCCAATTTGAAGGCACATGTGGTCAGCTACTCTTCGCAGACTTGTTGACAGTTATATGGCTGGAAAGCCACTGAGCCAGAAATTGAATTGTAGTTACGTTTATTGATTTATTCAATAGTGTTCCACAACCAGTTTAACTTTTGCCAATTTCAGGTTTATCCTTGACTATGTATTAGTGTAGGCTCTTACTTTGCGCATATGTTGTAATTTCGATAAGCTGATAGTTGGTAGAGCAAGTGTAGAACGTCCAACCGATGTATGAAGACTACGAAAGAACTACCCTTTGTTTGTAAGGCAAAGCTGTAGAACTTGTCAACGGTATCCCAAGTAAAGTCCAACACCAAGAATTAATCGTGAAACGTTATTGTAACCAAAAACTCTTTTTGAACTTAAAATCAAAAAACAGTAGCACTAAAGCTTGAACAATAAGGAGATGTTGTTACTTCCAAGTTTATTTCACGACTGACTTGAGAATTGTACAAACACTGCTATTTATACCCTTTTTGAAATCGTATTTCTAAAGAAACTCATACAAACTACAAAATGAATGAGTTGACTTAACTATTATTAACTATTTGTTGAAGAAGCCCATGGTGGCAGCATCCCATTGGGAGGTAAACCACCTGGCCATAACCCAACTAGCTATAACCCAACTAGCTATAATCCAACTAGCTATAACCCAACTAGCCATAACCCAACTAGCCATAACCCAACTATCTATAACCCAACTAGTCTTATCCGACTAGCTTATCCCAACTAGCTTTATCCCAACTAGCTATAACCCAACTAGCCATAACCCAACTAGCCTTATCCCAACTAGCTTTATCCCAACAAGCTTATCCCAACTAGCCTTATCCCAACTAGCTTATCCCAACTAGTCTTATCCCAACTAGCTTATAAACTACCCTAACCAAGCTTCTTATCAATAGAAATTCAGTATTCAAACTTGTATACCTAAATTTAACTGGAAATGCTCACATAACTCTACTTTTTTACTAGCACTAAGTCAGGGTGGGTTAAACTAAAGTTAAACTCAACAATTTTACAAAAACTTTAAATTTAGGCGTGCATCGTCAATACATATGTTGCTCAAAATGACTTCTAGCCCGTTGTAAAGTATACTTGTACAGTACACTGTGTCATGTACTAAAACTCGTATACTACCCTTTGAGTACTGCTCTATGCTTGATATTCTTCACATGCTACCCCTCATGTGCTAATCCTATGCTTTCTTGGCATTGAACTTGATAGAACCCATCTAGAATACCGCCCATGTAGGATGTTGTCCGTGTGGGATACCGCCAGGATGTCTCCCGTATAGGATAACGCCCGTCTAGAATACCGCCAGTGTATGATGTCGTCCGTGTGGGACACCGCTTGTGTAGTATTTTGCCTGTATAGGATAGCGCCGGTCTAGGATAGTGCTGGTGTAAAATTCCGCCTGTGTAGGATATCGCCTGTGTAGGATACCGCCCGAGTTCTTTGCCCAACAAGTCTCACAGGCAAGAGTAAAATAAGGAGACTCTTAGGTTTGAATGGGTAGGGTAATTTGTACGGCCGTCCCAACATCCGTTAGTGACCTTACCCCCTCCCCTCCAAAAAATACTTGAACTGAAAGAGCAACCGGGTAAGGACTTTACTAAACTCAAGAAAGTTTACTTCACTCTGGGTAAGCAATACCCAATATAATTTCAATAAGCTTGAAGTTGGTAGAGCAAGTGTAGAACGTCCAACCGATGTATGAAGACTACGAAAGAACTACCCTTTGGTTGTAAGGCAAAGCTGTAGAACTCCGTCAAAGGTATCCCAAGTTAAGCTTAACACCAAGAATGAATCGTGAAACGTTATTGTAACAAACCTTTATTGAACCTTGAATTCAAAAAAAGTAGCACAAAAGGCTGGAACAATAAGGAGATGTTGTCACTTCAAAGTTTATTTCACGACTGACTCGAGAATAGTCCAAACACTGCTATTTATACTCTTTTTGAAAATGTATTTCAAAAAAGAAACATCATACAAACTACAAACGAATGAATAAACTTAACTACTATTAACTATTCGTTGAAGAAGCGCATGGTGGCAGTATGCTATTGGTGGCGATATACCAAACTGGCAGTATCCCAAACGGCCGGTAAACCAACCGGGCGGTATCCCAACCGGGCGGTATCCTAACCAGCGGTAAACCCATTGGCGGTGTTCCAAAAGGCGATATCCCAACTTACGGTGTCCTAACTGCCAGTAACCCAACTGTCAATAACCCAACTGTCAATAACCCAACTGGCGATTTCCATACTGACGGTGCCCTAACTGGCGATATCCCAACTGGCGATATCCCAACTGGCGATATCCCAACTGGCGATATCCCAACTGAAGGTATCCTAACAGGCAAGAGGCTATCCCATACAATAAATATGAATAACACTAGTAACAAAGAATACTCTATTTTAAATTCCTTTAAGCGAAGTAACTATTTTAACCAACCTTCTAATGGGTAACAACTCACTATACAACGTATACAACTTATACGTAAATTCAACCAGAAAAACTTACATAACTATACAATTTAAACAGACCTAAAGCTAGGGTGGGTGAAATAAAGTTAAACTCAGCAATTTTACAACAATCTTAAATTTAGGCGTGCGTCGTCAATGCACCCAATTTTGGTCACTCGCCAAAAAATAGTAGCGGCACATCTCAGTCAAAAACCACATTTGCAAAAATAACAAAATCAAACAAACAAAAACATTTTTTGCAAGGTACATTAGAACAAAATGGGATTGGTCTATTGATAGGCATTTGCTCTGACATAATAAGCTCTGTAAGTGGAAGAGCCAGCCAGAAAAAAAAAGGTATAAGAGCGAACACAAGGAGGACTTACACGCGTCGTGTAAAACCAAAAAGGAAGACAGTGAAAAAAATAATAAAAAAGGAAAGTCCAAACAAAGAGAAAAACTTCTGCAAAGCGCACAAAACGAAATAATATTTTTGATATGTCGCTACTATACTTGACTTTTTTTCCGTTCCAGCAACCGATAGGTTGTAACGGAGTCGTCTCTGCGCACGACTCATCGCCACCCAACAAGGGAAGAAGCAAGGAAGAAGAAGAGCAGCGGAGCAGAAGGAGCGAGGCAGTCTCTCTCCACCCAGCACAGAGTCTG
>VYYI01000688.1:0-27147 GCA_021029175.1 Bilobella aurantiaca
AATTCAAAATTGTGTTATTTCAAAAAATTCAAGTACTGGTGAAAGTTGAAATGCTATTTTTTTTTCTACAATTTTCTTCCTGTTTTTCATTTGGAAATTTTGAAAATTTTCTATACAAAAAACGTTTTTAGAATTTTAAAAAAATTTTTTGAAAAATTACTTGAAAAATTGAATTCGTCCAGTTTCCGTGGCTTTTTGCCAAACATAAGAGAAGCCGCCAACGTCAGAGACGCCTTTGCCCACTACAACGAGCGTTGAAACGAGCATAATTAAACACTGAATTACATCAGTAGCAACCACACTCTTGATGCCGCCCTAAATTTTTTTTTTAAAAATTTAAAAATTTAGAAAATCTATTCAGTTTTAGGAGACAAATGTTTGGAAAAGTCCTTACAAGCGTAGAGTAGAATGTGCAGACAATAAAAATGGAAATGACGGAGATTCGATGGTTGATTCCGGTTACTGCAAACAATTCAAAATTTCACATTTTTGTTCTTTACAGAATTTTGAAAACGGTTCATTTTTCTTTTCTTTTGAAAATTTGACAATTTTAAAATTAAGCTTACCTTGGCTTAAAGCCAAACTGGGACCGTACACCACAATGGCCATGTACATAAGCTGAGTTTTAAAAATTACAACATTTTTAATAATTTAAACAAATTTCCAAAATTTGCAATTTTCAGAATTTAATTGACTTACGAGATATAGCACTGAAATCGTGGATACAACAATACGAATTGATCTGTCGAAGCGGAGTTCCAGATACTGTTAATTAGGCAAATAATTAACTATAGTTAATTGCGTTAATCGTTAAACTTATTTAAAGTTAATTGAAGTTAATTTAATTACTAATGAACTTACTTCATATGCCGATGTGAGGCGCAATTGAAAAAATACCGGAACGTAAAGATACGTTAGAGAGATCGTCATCGGAATGAACGAAACCAGGACCATGAAGTACTGCGTCCCGTAAAAGTAGATCTCGGACGGAGTTCCCAGTAGCGTAATCGCTGAAAGGAAACTAAAGCGAAAACAAAATCAGCGATCAGCGCTTGAATAAGCGACCAAAAATGAAAATTGGAAAATTGCAATTTCTACCTGCAAAGAAGCGAAAGCGCAACCGGAAGTGGCGCCATCTTTCGATTCCCCATAAGAAATTCTTCATTCGTGTCTTGTTTCCCGCTGAAGAAGCCATAGAAGACGCCGATTCCAGCCGAAAGCGCCAGCACAACTCCAAACACCGTGTACTCGGGCCACTCAAACGTATTTTGAGAATCCATGTTGCTCAACGGCGCGTTCTGATTGGCTTAGCTAAACCTGCTACTCAAACGCCGTGTGCTGATTGGCTTAGCAAAACCGTTCGCTAACCTTCTACTGAAGCAATTGCTCCACATGCTTTAAATGCAATTCGTGCAATTTGTGATTAGCCAAATTAATTTAGGATAAGCGGATGAGGGGAGGTGAAATTTAATCAAGTGGGTGGGGAGCCCTTTTGTAACTCCACTTCAAGTATGCGTTAATTTGGGAAAGTGGATAGTTGACCTATCGCTAATCTAGGCATGCTAACAATTATGACAGTTAGGTAATTCGCTGCCAGCCAGCACACGTACAATAATCGCTTACACAACCAAATTATCAAAACTTGACGTAATCCCACTTTTACGCTGACAGCGATCTTGGAAAAACATTTTTTTTTAAATTGTCTTGAATTTAAAAAACAAAATCGTTTTTTATAAATACAAAAAGCGTAAAACAAGAATTATGGATGTCCAAATTTCTGAATCGCTTCTTCAAATTAAAAAAAAAATTAAAAATATCTTTAAAAAATTAAAATGTGAACAGATTTTTTTTTATTGTTATTAGATTATTATTTTGAAAATGAAAAGAAACAATTTTTAAAAATAAACAAAAATTATTTATCAAACAAATTCCAATTTATTTAAACAAGTAAGACGTGTTCATTGATGATTGACTGTACTCATATTTTATTTTATTTTTCAACGGCGTTTATGTTGTCAATTTTCTTTTCTATTTGTTCCAAATGCAGAGCAAGTCGACATTGATTCTTAATTTAATCAATAACATTTAATTATGATTAGAATTTGATTTATTATTATTAGATTAATTTTGATAATTAAATATTAAGAAAATGTAAAAACCCTCAAGCTTTCTACTTAACCAACGTTTAACATCAATAGCTTAAAAGGGATATTTACATCAACCATTAATTATTTACAAGTTAGTTATAATAATGAGTTATAAGTTAATTAATTAATGAATTTTACCAGTTTTTAAAGTCATTTTGTACTCAAGATTTGGAATTGAAAAAAAAAACGAGTTTTTGTTTAAAAAAAAAGTTTTTTTCTGCCCTATTTACACGCACTGACTTTCTCCACTTTCTTGCACTCTTGACACACCACTTGACAACACCAGATGAATTTACAGTGACATCGGGACGACGTCTTGCTGACAGTGGTGCTGAAGCCCTTGTTGCAGCAAAGGGCCTTGCAGCCATCCGGACCAGAAGAGGTCCTATTGCAGACCCTTCCCGAAGGGCCTTAACAGAGGATTTTCAAAATTTTGAAATTTTAGAAAAAAAAAATTGAAATTTTAGAAAAAAAAATCGAAATTTCGAAAAACTTTACCTGGAACTCCTAAACTCTCATTGTAGACACAGTAGTTGGGCGAGTTTTCAATGAAGACCAGATCGTGGACCGAAGGGATCTTGTCCGTGGAGCGCTTCACCTGCAGCCGTCCACGGCGATTCATTTTGACCAGCGTTGCCTCGGCGTAGCGCTCCTTAAGGGCATCACCTTTATGAAAAAGTTGACAAGGTGACAAAGGGTCCCTCTGATTGGTGGACATTGACAAGTTATGACACAATGGGTTACCGATTTCTCGAAATGATGGAACCTGATGCCAACAGGTGACAAGGGCACATGAACCGCTCACACCGTGGCACTTGCACGCTATTTTCGTCTTTTTCAGCACGGCGCGCCTCCCCGCCTCATTGTTGTGCAGATTGACAAGGGCCTTCGCACTCAGCTTACGATCTGAAAACTTCTCCTTTTCACGACTGTCCACGAAGTCAGCTCCAAATCTTTAAAAAAAATTTCAAAATTGTGTCACAAATAAGATTTTGAAAAAAAAAAATTCGAAAGCCAAATATTGAAATTTTAATAGTTTTCATTTTCGAGTAACCATGATTTTTTGGGTAATTTTCATTCTTAAGTAGTCCAATGTGCAATTTAAATTTTATGTGCAACGTAAAATTTTGAATTTACAATTTAGATTTATAGTCAATTTTGATTTGGTTTAGGAATCGCAGAAAATATCGTAAAATTTCAAGTTTTTTTTTAAATTTCGGTTTTTTTTAAAGCACGGTGCTTTCTCCGGGAGTGAAAGTTTGATGACTCGAGAGAAATTTATATGGGGCCCTTAACTGCGGTCCCTTAAAATGCAATTAAGGGGTCCGGGTACTTACTTGTAGCCATACTGGAGGTTATCGCCGCAACCGCCCCATCGCCATTCGTCTTTCAAATCCGACGGGCGCGCTGTTTTGCCGCACCCGCACGAACTCAGCGATCCATCACGACAAGATCGAGCGATGGCGTGCGTCGCTGCAGCGCTCCAGACGGAATGGGCAAAAGCAACCTCCTTCGAACCTGGAAGATGGAGAAAGCGACAATAAATAAAAAGAGGCCCTTCGAAGGATCCCATTAAAATAAGGAGGAGACCCTCCCCAGTGACTCATTCAAACGCTTTTTATTGGCTTAGAATCAAATTCAAATCGCTGCTTCAACCAGCGCTTTCTTAATTTTTATGGCTGGAAAGAACGCTCTGGAAAAAAAGGCCATTTAAAAAGTAACAATTTCTTTAGCCCTCTCAACCTAACGAAATCGCTTGGGAAATCCACCCACAAAGTGCTCATCCCTTGTTTTTGTGTTTAAATGTAAAAAAAAAACATCATTTCAGCCACCTGCCCACAGTCATAAACGTCGCTCAAACGAGCTAATAAAACGACAATTTGACTTTTATTTTCTTGCGTCATTTAATTAGATGCGACAAAAAAGTAGTTGCGCAACTAACGTAAAACAGCGAGAATCAAAAGCGATTTTTTTTAATTACCCAGTTTGAGCAAGGCGTTCCAGTTATTGCTCGTCGGGGTGACTCCAGTGCTAATACTGCGCTTTCTCCCGCTTCTCGAAGGGCTATCTTTGGGTTTAAGGACCAAGGGCCCAGGCCCTTTGTCCTCTTCTCCAGGGCCTGGAGACGAGCAGTTCCAGTGATGATGCCTGAATTGCCAGCGACATTCTGATAAACCTAACTTGGCTCCTTGTACCACCGAACGCATGTGGTCCTGGAAATTTCCGAAAATTGCAAAAATTCAGATACAGCAAACCAAGGGTTAAATTAAGGTTAAATTAGGATTAGGTTAGCTAAGAGTTAACTTAGGGTAAGGTTAGCTAAGGGTTAACTAAGGGTTAGGTTAGCTAAGGGTTAACTTAGGGTTAGGGCAGGGTTAACTCGAATTTTGATACTCAAATTGAAGATTATGATGAGTTAACTGAGATGTTAGGTTAACCCTTTTTTCGAAAATGAAAATAGATTTTTGAAAAATATTTTCTTGTTTCTAAAAAATCTGGAACTCGCATAATGATGTTGAAGGAAAAGGATTCAGCGCATTTCCGCTCGTTAGCGAGCAGCTCGAAATCAATCCAAGTTGAAAGTACGGTTGATTAAACGGCAGGAAAGGAGATCTTCCTTTTTGTATCGTTAGCGTAAAATGCGCTGAAAAAAGGCTAAATAACGCTGAAAAAGGTTATCATGCGCTGAAAAAAGGTTTATGTTGGGTTGAAAAGGTAAGGAGAAAGACAAGGTTTTGGATTAAGCATGGTTCAGGAAATGCGAGTCGTGGAAATCCTTATTGAGCCAAAGTTCCTAGACAAGGAAATCAAGTGATTTATGCAAATGCGCTTTAAAAACCGCAGAAGTTGATCAGATTTGACGTGAACATGACCAAGAGAGCTTTGATAGATTGTTGCGTTTCAAATGACGAGATAGCCATTTTCAGCACAGGTTCAATAAACTGGAAATGCAGGTAAGTGGAAAGGAGTTGAAAAGTACCGTAAAGATCCCACAAATTTCCATACTCTATTACCGCAAAAACACGATAATCTGCCTTAACTTACAATAAAGAACTATCTACTTGAATTGCGGCATATAACAAATTGAAGTTACTCTCAATCTCAATGAAATTACATTGAAATGAACTTGAGATTTTCGTATGAAATGGAAGTTTTTTTCATGTCAAATTGAAATTAATTAATCTGTTTGAAATTAAGTGGTAATCTATTTGAAGTAACGCCAAATAAACTTGTTAATTACTGTATATTTACTTGAAATTTCATTGAAATCAACTTGAAATTTCCGCATTTCAACTTAAAATTACTATATATCTGCTTGAAATTACATTGAAATCAACTTGAAATTTCCGCATTTCAACTTAAAACTACTCCATATCTGCTTGAAATTTCATTGAAATCAACTTGAAATTTCCGCATCTCAACTTCAAATTACTCCATATCTGCTTGAAATTTCATTGAAATCTACTTGAAATTGCCGTATATCTACTTGAATTTAACGTATATCTCGTTCCAGCTTACCGTAAAGACGCGACAAATATCTACTTGAGCTTGCGTGAGGCCCGGAAGTTGATCGCAGGGGGGTAGGGGCCTTGGCTGGTGGAAGTAGAGGGCGTTGGGGAGGTCTGCGCCTGCGCTCGCGTCCTGCTGCATCTGCTGCGACGACCGAAATTGTCGCGTGTCATTTTGAAGCGGAAGGAAGCCTGGCGGCTCTTGATCATTGAGGTCCTCGTACCAAACATGCAGGTTTCTGCAATGCATAATTCAACCCTTTCTGTCAATACAGCTTCATTAGCACTTAAAGCCATGCATCACGCTTCTCGCTTCAATTCATAATTTACCGATATTTGAAATTTTCACTACACGAGAATTTAAGCAAAGTAATTTTAAATCACTAAAAGTCAAAGTCACTCTCTTGCTATTATTTGAGCAATTATGAAATGCAATTAAAATATTTAAATTTTCAAATCATAAACATTGAAATAATTGAAAACTTTGCAACGAATAGATCATTATTTTTTATTTTGGAATTTTACGGTAATTCGAATAATATTGTCACGATGCAAATCCAAACAAAAAGTTATTAATTTTTCAATGGATCATTTTAGCTGAAAAATAGGTAAAATTTTAGAATGCGAAATTTTTGATCACTTCGCTTAAATAATTTATGCGTACAAATCAAAATCAAATCAAAATGTTGCGCAGAAGCAACAAATCAATCACAATCAAAAACCGGTTCCGTTGATCTGATCTGTCTTTTCATACAGGATGAACCATAATTTAACACACCTACGGATTTTGCTTGCAGATTTTATAATGCGAGAATGGCAAACATTTTTATGTGTAGCAGTGCTCCTGTAGCTTTTATACGACCATAATCCTCACCCGTAGCTCAACCGGGCAAAACCACGTGGTATAAAAAAAGTTTTTTTTAAATCCTTGATGTTGACTCTTCTCACTTTGTTTTAGGCCATAAATTTCTATGCCTCAACCCAAATCCTTAACTTAAACTTCAACTTTAATTTCATTTCAACTTAATTTTATTCGGGCGTGTGGGCTACAGACCAATTAAAACTTGATTTATGCCCTTTGTGTCTAAAACAACACTTAATCTTAGAGGCTCAGCCGTAGACCCTTCCTCCCTCTCAAATGTCTTAATCGTGAAATTTCATGCCGAAACTTAAAAAGTCCTCAGTCACTCATCCCGCCCACTTATAATATCACGGTTTTTCAACGGTGCGAGTCGTGAGTCGTGTTTCGTGGACGGGAAGTTATTGATTCGCAGTGATTTACGCTTTAATGTTCAAAATTTTAGAAAAAATTCGAAAATTTAAAGCTTTTGATACAAATTTCAAAGCATGTTTGTACAATTTTCAAGCTATTTAGTCGAATTTTCAAGCTTTTTAGTTGAACTTTAAAGGTATTTGGGCGAATTTTCAAGCCTTTGAATCCAATTTTCAAGCTTTTTACTCGAATTTTTAAACCTTTTAGTTGGATTTTCAAGTTTTTCAGTCGAATTTTAAGCTTTTTTTGGCTTTGCATTGGTTGAATAAATGTACGAGGGTTTGATTTTTTGTAGGACAAACGTATCTTTTGCGTCAATCGATACAACGCTTTTCAACGTTATTTCACACAGTGCATTTTTTACTTGTGAGCAACTTTTCATTCACGATCCTTAAAAAGGCGAAGCCTACACGCTCACAGGTTTTTGAATAGGAAGTGACAACGCGTCAAATAATGTTTTGATCTTTAGCACGATTATTTCGAAATTTTTACAAAGGCGTCGAAGGGATGCTTTTTAATTCGAGTGCAACAAAAGTCACATAATTAAATGCATTCAAAAAAGGAAATAATTTTTTCTTTACGATTTTTGATTTGACAAACAACTCTATGAGAAGCCACACACATTCAAAATATATGAATTTTAGTAATAAAAAACAAATAATCACATTAAAAAGTTGTAGATGCTTAAGGATGCCACTGAAAGCCGCATTCGTGAATTCTTTCGAAACACGTGACAGTTGGTAAAGTGCAACGTTAACTAAATTGTTAATTTTTTTTTAAATTGTGCATTTTTTTTATGTAATCAGTAAAATAATAATTGAAAGTTGCTCTTTTTCTATCTATCTATAGGTACGTTGTAGATACGTAAATAAAAGATGTGGGTGAAGTAACTATGTAAATGAGTTTCAAAATAATTAAGTTAAATTAAGTTTGATTAGGGAGATTTAACATTTAGAACACTTTTGGTATCTGCAGACCTTACCAGGCATTACCTGAGCATAAATTAGGGTGCTAAACAATTGTGCAAAGTGTAGCTACATCTTCCTTTTGAATGTTGTACAGTGAAAATGTACAGTGAGAATCAAGACAAAGGCGGACAAAGGCTCCGTTGAAATTAAATGGGATGAATGAGATGAATGAAATCAGTTCAATCTCTAATTTCATCTTCACGAGAATCTCCGCCCCTCCGCATTCCGCAGGGATGAATTTCACAGTCGAATACATTTTAATTTATCACAAAAAGCTTCCCTGCTTTTACAAAAGCCCTCCGCTTCACTGTCGTCGGGAGTTGTTGGGGCACAGCTTTAACTTTTAGAGTAACTTTATAAGGGCTTCAGATCGGCCTCAAGGCGGTCAGCAATTAGCGATTTTGACCGCGTAATACGGCCATTTTCGACCAGATAAGGCTTGATTTATCGTTAAAGATTATTTCCGAAAGAAATTAAGCCAGTTTTCAAACTCTTAAGTCCAGTTTGATCTAGGATCGAACAGTGATGCTTGGTTGAAAATAAAATAGAAAATGGATGACTGTTCCATTATTTATCAATGACATCATTTAGCCTCTCATTTTGAAAAACAAAACATCATCTCCCTTCCGAGAAGCATTGTTTTTAAGTGGATGAGACATGTACTAAACAGAGCTCGTTATTTCCATCTCTGAAAATTGATCGTCTTGTTATCTCACACAAAATAATTGGAAGAGATAGTCGAGTACACAGAAGATATTTATTCTACGTTGAAAATAACATGAAGCACTCAATTTACGACTCATTTATTCCCTGTCGATAGCGGCATCCAATAGGATAAAGAAGAAGCAGATATATATCGAGATATTTCTGTCTCTGAATTACATTGTAACTGAATAACAGTCCTATTGTAAAATAAGTTTATAAGAATCGAGAAAAGCTCTAATTATAGCCCTTAACAATCCTTAAGTACCCTTTCCTTTACCAGTTGAATATCGACTGGCATGAAAAGAGGTGAAAATCGAACCGAATGTCTCTCCTAGGATATAAATATTTTATCGAGTTGCCATAGGTGCGCGCCTACCCTACGTCGCGTCGAATCGGAGGGTACCCTTCAAAATTAATTTGTTTTTCTTAAAAAAAATCACAATTTTCTACGCTATTGATGCGCGTCGATCCCTTGCGTCAAAAAATCAAACTAAATTTGTAGGATTACCGAGTATTACTGTATCCTGGAAGCCTTCAATTTGTCACCCAGTAACGATTTGGTAATATTTTAATTTCGGAAGCTAACTGAAAATAATGGAATATTAAATGTATATTGCAAAGAGCGTTGCTGTAGAATTCCTACTTTGTATGAACCTGTCTAAAGGGTCCCTTCAAGAAATTAAATCGTTTCAGATTCGTTTGATAAGTACTCCAATATTGACTGACAATGATGGGATTAAGGGGGTTTTCAAGGGTACTCTACTATGAAACAGCCGGGTACTTCGGGAGTATCGGGAGTGGTTGCGCACCTCTGGTCTTAATCTTGCTGACGGGTAGATTGGCCGTGTTACATTTGAAGTGGAGATGATCATTTGGAGAGATGTTTGAGAGGCTCCCTGCAGAATCTCCCACATTAAGTCTCCCTGGAAGGGCTTTGTCGGAAGGGGGACTGAAGATGGGATGAGGGCCCTTAATTCTCCCCTTCTCCATTCCCTTTGAAGAGGGCAAGGGAGGGGCCCTGTCTCCTTGCCATAATTACAGGAGCAGAACAATGAAAGGGAATGGGAAATGGAAATGAATAAAGTACTCTCCCATCCACTAATGACACCGACACCACCACTCACCCATCCTACATCCAATCAATAACAGTACAAATGCAACAAATTCCCCAAATGCTTCCCAAGTACCCTCAAAATGCTTCGGAAGTAGTCAAAAGTAGTCAAAATAGCTTCAAAGTAGCCAAAATACTCGGAAAGTGGTCTAAGTGGGCCCTTTTCTCATTCTACCAAAAGGACTCCTCGGAGGAAATCATAATGAATACGATTTCCTTTTCACGACGAAATAGCGATTCAACAAAAGCTGCACCTCCCTTGGGCTCCTCATTTTCAAAAGCTTTCAAACACACCGAATCCAATTTGCAATTTATCAAATTGATTTATAACCTCAATAGATCTTACGAAGCGATCTCTAACAAAAATCCTGGATCAATTCTCATCTCCTTATAAAGATCCTCCAGCAATTAATTCTCCAGATTCGGTTTGATTCTGATTGATTTACTGATTAATGACTTTTGATTTATGATTAATTTACATGAAAATTATCTAGATTTAAATTCGCAATCGCCACAAATTGCTACAAACAAAACGATCGCAGGTGAAGCAATTATTGACCTACTTTTCAAACAAAACTAATTTTTCAAAAAAAAAAAAATCTTAACTGGCGTTGAAGATTCCTAACTTTTTGCTTTAGAAATTCGAATAATTCAAAATCAATCAATCGATTGCTTGATTGATTGATAATTTAAATTCAATTTTTTGTTTACTTCCATGTCAAGATCCTCACCAATCTTTAGCAGTATTGAGGATTTAAGGTTTTTTTAACTTTTCTTTTTTTAAATTGAAACTGCAAAATTTATTTTAAACTTACATCCAATGTCCGTGAGCTGATGTAAGGGCGAGGAACAATAGGGCCCTCCTCCAAGGGCTCGCTTTCCCGCACAAGTTCATGTCCACTTTCACTCTGTTCGAGGCATCGTTCAAGGGCCCTCTGCAACTGCACGACTAAGAGGCCCTGCGAACTGGAGCCCTTGAATATTTGGAGCCTTGATTTTGCTTGAGTTATGTAAATTGGAGGTGGGAGAAGTACTCCGGGCACTTAAGAGGATTAGTTTGAGGGGCTAATTAGAGGGGGATGATTTTAATTGGAGAATCGTGAGAAGTGGAGGGATGATTGTTGGTGTTGATTGTTGGGCTGAGAGGGATGAAGTGTGAGGGGAAAAACGCATCTTCACAATCCAGTTCACCTTTCAAGTAAACGTGAGACGTAGTTGCGGGGATGGAATTTTGAATTGGAGGCATGGCCGACCACTGAAACAATTGAATGGGCCCTGAATGATGAGCCCTTCCTTTTTGATGAGCCCTTCAATGCTGTTTGTGAGGTGTGAGGAGAGCCCTGGAGACGTCCAGTTCCTCCGGAGGATGCGACGGAATTGAGGAGTCAAGGTACTCCTTCCAGGACTCCTCCAGACTCAATTGAGGCTTCTAGGAGGGCCTCCCTCGAACAAAACGTCCTTCCAGCCACCAAAAACACTCCAGTTGAGTAACAGAGCCTTTTTTTAAACAAAGTGAAAGTAGAGTTCTTTTTTAGAGGACGGACTATGTTCAGAACAATAATAAATCTAAGATATTTTTTCCAACCCTGACTCCCTTACTCAAATCAAATTATTTTTATTTGGCCTTTTTTTAAAATAGATTTTTTGTGAACTTAAAAATTGACATTTGTTGCGATTATTTGCCACTATGGAATATTTTGACACAAAATGCACCTAATCCAGAACACTAGTTAGATTCTGGCGCTGATTGTGGTACACGGTACACTGCGGATATTGAAATTATTCAAAATTTTATGAAAAATTACTAGAATGCAAATTTGAGAAAAATTATGAACCCTGCCATTTCAAAATTGGATGAAAAAGTATGTTTGTAATTACTAAAAGTCATTAAAATTATAAATTTAACTAATAGCGGGATATATGTGACATTCACTCAAAAAAAATTTCAACAACCATTCGTAAGACATAGACGCGTCGAAAGACCTTAGAAATCATTTCAAGGCATCGCTTCTCACGAAATTAAATTTTGACAGTGGCGTTCAACTCACAATTTATATATACCTATATTATTTTTTAATTCGTAAGTGGGAGCAGCAAGAATGTGAGCTGAAATATTTCAGTAATTTTTATTTTCGCTTCTGAAAATATCGCCGCTGAAAGCTGTTTTCTAAAATTTTGAACTTTGAAGTGCTAATTAATGATGGAGATTAGATGAAAGGAACACTTCAGTGTCTCTCAATTGCCGACAAACGCTTCCACGAACTTTGATCTTTTTCCAAGCATCAACAGCGCTAATTAAAGATGCTAAGCTCTAATTAAAGATGCTAATAATTAATTTGAAAAACCTGCTTCTTCGCTGAAATTAATTAAGCTTTAATTAAATTATCTTCTTTCAAACAATGGTTTATGAAACGTAGAACTATTTTGAAACGTTGGTCTACTCTTAAATCCTAAAGAATTACCCTTAAATAGTAATTAACCCTAACCTTAACCTAGAAGAATAAAATATAAGTAAACTTAAATCTAAATCTGAGGATTGTGAGATAGGAAGGTTTCAAGCTCGTCTGGTTAGCCCTAAAGCATCCCAGGCCACACTTCTCTTGTAAGAGATAAGAACAACAATGTACCATTTTCCCCAACCAGTAGGTAACTCTCAAGATATGTTACTTTACCTGGTTTCAGAAGGATGACTGTGCTAGGTATATGTCGTGTCCTGTAATCACCTATGCAGAGGATACCCTTCGCGTCATGATGATTACCCCCTGGTCGACTGACCTCGATTGTCGAGTGAATTGAGGTCCCGCAAGCCAGAGTGGAAACGCCGGGGTCACCTAGGCCAAGTAGCTGGAGGTTGGTGCTAAGCTCCTAATGTTTGAGAATTAGATGAACTTTGACCTGAGGTCACTTGTGGTCACGTTTTGATAGTTGTCTTGTTCTTGACCTGGCGTTCACAAACTACTACTGTCGTAAAGAATTACTAGTTTGACCTTTGGGTCAACAGGTCATTCGTAATTTACTGTTCACTTTATTAAACAAAGAAAAGATGTTGTTTTTAGAGCTAAAATAAAGTACTTAATTATTACAGAAAAGTTATTGTTCTAAAGAAAGAAAGATGTAAAGACAGCAAAAGCAAAGTTGGTACTGCCTTCTAAAACTAACTGTAACTCTAATTACTCTAAGTCCCTATCGCTTATCTCGCTCTGCTCAAGACACCGGAAATCCTGTGTCTTGGGCAGAGGATTTTGCGAGGACCAAATCCCAACCGGATGTGCTAAAATGATAACCTTAATCTTAATACATTATAATATTATACTTAATCATATATTTATATAAATTATATAATACCTAGAAAACCCACCTGTTACATACCTCCACAACATTATTATGCTGCGCCCCGCAGCGTAATAGAAACTATGTAAATAGGGTTCTCCCTTTCACTTTGTTTAAGCGCTGGAATTTAGTGAATTACATAGTTTATGTTACTAGGGATATTTCAAAAACAAAACTAAATAAGGCAAAAACGTAAAAGCCGACAGGAAAAATATACAAAGATGCTAGAGCTTATTCAATCTATTGTTAATGCTTGAAAATTGCAATAATTTCCTAAAATAACGTTAAAAGAATCTTTAAAACTTTAAGCTCTTCTTTCTACAAAGTTGGCTCTAAATCTATGATGTCTGGTTGACAGTTACAAATACCTTAATTCTAGTCTTCATTATAAGTTGGAAAACGGATGGTGAAGTGACGCGGTGGCTCTGGATGGTCTTCGTGGGTGGTGGACTCGTTGGCTAGTGGACTGTTGGGTGGAGTTGAGACAGTGGATGCAAAGAGAAGGTCAAGTTCGGTTTCCGTCTGGGTGAGTTGATGTGTGGAATTCTGAGGGGTGGCTGGGAACCGGAATTTGGGTAGCACGTAAGTGTGCGTGCGGCGTGTAAAGTACATACAGGTGAGGGCGGCTAAGGTGAAGAGAATAAGGATCAGCAATGCGACAAGGAGGGTCAAATTGAGTGTGTGATGGTGATCAATCGTTCCTGCAGCGGCGGCTGGGAGGTTTGCTGCAACGGGTATTCCAACCCAAGGATTGTTGTTTTTGAATAAAGTTCTGTACAAGAGAAATATGATCGCTGCGGAGAGAACGACATTCCAAAGAATAAGACCAGTGTTGGTTGCAGCGGGTATTAGCTTTAGAAGGGACGGAACCATCATGTTTTTGAGTTGGGAGATTTCTGTGAGATTTAGTGCTGGTGTGTCTAGATCCCAAGTCTCGTTGAATACGGAAGTGAGATTCGGAAAGATAACGTGGTTGGTGACACCTTCCTTAGAGGATTCCAGCATAACGTCAATTTTGGACATTACTGTTGGTAGTAGAATGTGGACTGTGGGATATGATAGTAGAGAAGAGGGACACGGGTACGGAGGTCTAAGTCTCGGTTGTCCTGGAATCCGAAGTTCACAGTGGCACGGGAGTTGAACCTCAAGGCTACCGAGTCCGTCGGCAGTATTCGTAATGTTTCGAGTCGTTCGTTTACCAGGTTGAGAACAAACGAGTTGGATACCGGGTGGTGCTCCAGTAATAACATAAGTTTGGAAGTCCAGTTGCGTGACAGTAATTTGAAGTTGCGTTCCAATGCACTCGAAAATGCAAACTTGATTTAATTCCTTGACGCTGGCACCTTCAAAAACTCGTTGTGCGCATAAATGTCCAGTGAGAGGATCTGTGTTATAGGGTGGTACAAGGCAAAGTCCCGTTGTTGGTTGACACTGATGGAGTTGGTTTCCCTGGATCGTGACAAGTCGTTTTCCAGAAACCGCAATGAAAGTAGGTGCGTGACGAAGAATGCACGCACTTCCTTTGTATCCAAACGGAACGTTGATCAGCTCAAATAACTGCCAATTTGCAGACATGCGTTTGATTGGAACCCGAAGACGGTAGATGATGCGTCCTTCGGTCATAGTGCAGTCTGTGAGTTGCAGTTTGTAGTAATTGGATAGGGAATTGAGTGGAATTACGAGTCCATAACCGTCCTGCATGATATTTTGCTGGATGGTCATCAAGTCAAGTAGCAACTGCGTTTGATTTATCGCGATGATGGGGATGGTTTGTGCTCTGCAATGGTTGATCAAGTCCTGGTATCGCAATGTTTCCTGAAGGGTGTTCATATGAACATATAGTTGTGTAATGGTGGCGCGTGTAGCGTGCGCCATTCGTCCAAAGTCCTGGAGTTCCTGCTCTGACTCGTTCTGACGTTGTTGTAGGAATAACTCTTCCTCGAAAAGTGTACGGATGTTGTCGTGCACTCTGTTGATTATTCGTCCTGTGTTATTTTTGAAGATCTCCACATTGTCTTTGATGGTGATCGCGTTCTGGTCCAGAGTAATTACAGACTTCTTGATAGTTTCCAAGAAGAGTTTAACCGTTTCCGCATTGGATTTCAGTCCGGCAATGTCACGTTTTGTTGCAAAGCCGCAACACCAACTTTCAAATTCGCTGATTAAATTGAATGGGTTATAGGGGATGGGAATATTGATAGTTTGCCGCTTCCGTCTATTTGGGTTGAATGTCTCAGTGACGTCTGTCATTTGGAGGTCCTTTTGAATTAAGTTCAAGGATTCGGAGATATGATCCGTCAATGACCTGACTGCAAGGAAGAATTCGCAGCCTTTTCCACTGGTACTACAGTCCTTGTCGAGGTTTAAGATGTCCGAGGGAGTTGTGGTGAAACGAGCATCTATGTCGTAGATCAAAGGGATTGTAGCGGTGTAGAGTTCTGCTTGTGTAATCCTTTTCATGAAGACTCCAGATATGACTTTTACCGGGAGTGAATCTTCCACCACCGAGTCCACACCGACTTGAAATAGCGTAGAAAATATGAAGATCAAGAGCCAGAAGGTTTTTGCCATTGTCGGTCTGCAACATTTAAGAAGGGTATAATCTTGACTTAACAATAACCTAATTCTTACTATTTCTTAACTTAACTTATCGTACTTATACTATAATGTCAAAATTCAAGAAACATTAATGGTATCAAATTTTAAGGTGACTCTACTTGGTAATCTTTAAAACGCACTGGAGGGTGGATTTCTCTACCCGTCCTAGTAGTGATAATCTTTTCTGTTTCACACTGTTGATCGATCTCATCAATTTCTTCATTTTCTGATTCACTTTCAGACTTTATACTTGAATCAGAAGATGAACTGTTATTCTTATTCGTTATCTCAGGATGTGGAATAAAGAAATCGTCAGAACTATCATCGGATTGTGTCGATTGATCTGACTCTGAACTTTCTTTAGAGCGTTTAGTAAAATTTCGTTTTCTCTGAGGTTTCTCCACAACTTGTGGAAAACTGACGCTTGGAGGGGTGTCTTTCTCATGAAAAGCGGTCATACGCTCAATATGTACTCGTACTGGATTGAGTTGATCTTTATCATTAGGTAAGCAACAATGGTACGCGACGGGTGATATTTTAGTTGTTACCACGTATGGTCCAGAGTGCTTGAAAGCCAATTTCCGAGTTACACCTTGTTTAAATCTTGGGGTGCGAATTAACACAAAATCCCCAAGTTCAAATTCATGAGAATTGCGTGTAAGATTAAAACGTTCTGTTTGTTTAGCTTGCGCTTTCTTGATGCTTAATTTAGCGATATTACGCGCTTCTTGCATTTTACGTACGCGGGTTGGAAAATCATCAATACTACGAGTTGTATCGAGCACAACATCAAGAGGATGATATGGATGTCGGCCGTACATCAAGTAATAACTGCTGTATTTTACACTATCAGTATGATCAGCAGTATTAAGGCAGAAAATCGCTGCCCCTAAGTAAGTGTCCCAATTTCTTTGTGAAGCGCTGGTAAAATTTGTTAGTACCTCTTCGACGCTGCGGTTTTGCCTTTCTACCAAGCCATTCGTACGGCTATGGTAAGGAGTACTGAAAACGTTAACTGAACCCAAAGCTTTATTGAAACGTTGAAAGAAGGACGATCGAAATGTACTGGCGTTATCAGTTAACAAAGTTTTGAACATTCCGTGTCGGTGGATAATTTCGTCCATGAGAAACTTAATCATATTTCGAGTGGTATTTTTCTGAATCGCGCTTGCGAAAGTGTAACGCGTAGCGTACTCAACACCGACAATGATGTATCTATTCTTTCTGTTTGTAACTGGCAATGGCCCAATGACGTCTATTGCAACCCGATCGAATAGGTCGCCAATGGGTAATGACATCAAATGCCCAGATTTTTGGATATTATTGGTACGACGTAATTGACATGTCATACACGTTCGAATAAATTTCGTTACTTCTTTGTGCAGATGAAATACGAATACACTTTTCTTAATGCGATTGATTGTTCTTGCAACACCCAAATGTCCCATGTTTACATCCGAATGGAATCGGTCAATAATTGTCTGAGACAGATGTCTTGGGAAAACTGGAAGTTGATCCCCCGTCTCAGGACTTATATAACGTAAGATGTTGTCAGTTATAATGAATCGTTTCTTGATTTGACCTGATGCTTTCTTTTGAGTTATCAATGACATAATTTTACAGATGCGTAGATCCTTTTGTTGTTCATCCCCCAGGGTAGGGAGGTAATCGTCAGGGACGAGAATCTGTAGACTATGGATAGGAATAGATGTATAAGATTCCGAAACTTCGACTTCCTTGAATGGAATAGGAAGACGTGATAAGCAATCGCTGGGTATGTGCCTTTTTCCACTGATATGTTCGATGGTGTAGTCAACTTCTTGTAAAGCCAATGCCCAATTAGCTAATCGAGTATTTCGAAGATTCCTGCATGTTTTCAGATAACAAAGGGAATGGTGGTCAACAACCACCTTGATAGGACGAAATCGGATATATTCACGAAATTTCTGTAAACCCCATACTACAGCTAAACATTCTAGTTCAGGTGTGCTATATCGTGTTTCAGCGTCTCGAAGCGTCCGACTTGCGAATGCTACAACCTGAAGGTCGCCGTCGATGCGTTGTTGTAAAATAGCACCGAGACCTTTTCCAGACGCGTCGCTGTGAAGCTCGAGTTCCGCATTCTCGTTAAAGTATGCGAGGATAGGAGCAGTTGTAAGTCTTTCTTTCAAAGTGTCAAACGCAAGTTGACACTTGTCGTCCCACTTAAAAGTGTTGTTCTTTTTCGTCAATTCTGTTAAGGGTTTGGCTATCATACTGTAATCCTTGATAAACTTCCGATAATATCCGGCCATTCCTAAGAAAGTTCTAGTTTCACTTAGGTTAGATGGGTTTGGCATTTTTGTTATTGCCTCTACTTTAGATGGAGTAACAGACAAGCCAGCTTCGGTTATGATGTGGCCGAGAATTTCCAATTTGGTAGCTGCGAATGAACATTTTGGAGGTTGAAGTGTCAAGTTGTATGCTCGTAATTGGTCAAAGATGGAGCGTAGGTGCTCGAGATGTGAATCGAAATCCGGAGAATATACGCAGATGTCATCTAAGTATGCGTAGCAAAATTGGTAAAGACGGTTGGCTAAGACTGTTCGGATATATTTGTTGAAGTAGGAAGGTCCGTATGATTAAACCGAACCCAAGGTAGAGAAATTCGTAAAGACCTGAGTGTGTAATACAGGCCGTTTTCTCAATATCTTCTTCCCGAATTGGTATTTGATGATAACCACTCATGAAATCCATTGAACTGAAAAACTTAGATCCCTTCATGGAAGCTAAGAGTTCTGATATAACAGGCATTGGAAATATCTGTACTTTGGTGACGGAATTAAGTTTCCTCCAATCTATGACGGGACGAAACTTATCGCTGTGCGGTTTTCGTACTAGAGAAACTCCTGCTGACCAAGGACTAATACTTTCTCTGATTATCCCGGCTGATAGTAGTTTGTTGAATTCTTCGTCGATAATTGCCTTCTCCGCAGGTGATTTTCGGTAAGGCGGACAGTTAACTGGAACTGCATTACCGGTTTCAATAGGAAACGAAGCATCCTTTGCTTTCCCTAATTGGCTCAAGTCCCAGGCAAATACGTCTCCGTATTCTATCAGCAAAGCAGCAATTTGCTTTCGCTGATCCTCTGGTAGCTCAACGTTGATTAGGATAGACTCAATGTTTTCTTTTGTGGACTGCTTTCTCCTTTGTCGAATTTCTGGTTCTGAATCTGTTTCTCGAATACAAACACGTAGAAGTGTGCCTATATTCATACCGCGGTAAATTCTTACTGGAACTGGTCTTGGATTGTCCATCGGTATCTCAAATTTTCCTTCCGGGATGTGACATAACTGAGGAATGCAAATACCTAGTTTGGAGAGTAGCTCATGATTTGGATCTAGGTATAAATCTCCAACAATATGAAAGGCTGGTGCTACGAGAACTCTAGTGGACGAAAATGGTGCCAATGTAATCTCTTCTAAGGTGTGAACCTTAGGATAAATGACGTCGTGACGCATAGCGTCAGTCGCGCTTCGTTGTAATGAATTGATACTGAAACCTAATGGAGAGCCTAAGTTTAATGAAAATTCGCGAGGAGTTTTCATTCCAGAAAATTGAAAAGTACCGTCGTGGTTATCTGTTGCTGAAAAATTTAGTTTTAACTCATGAAGTGCATTGAAATCATTTCCCAAAATGAAATCGTAGAAAAGTGAAGGTACTACAAGAAAGGTATGATTTACCGGAATATTTTGAGATTTTGAAAATAGGATATCCGCTGTGAAGCAGCCTAAAACTGGAATTGAAGTATTATTTGAAGCTACTAAACGAGGATTAGCAGGTGCGGAAAATAACTTCTCTTGAGGTACTACTTTTGAAACTACCATACTAATTGGTGCGCCCGAATCAATTAAACAAGTGTAACGATTACACGAGTTCTCATTTTTAATGAAGATAGTGGTAACTACGTTACCCTTTGAAAATGACGCCTCGCTAACATTATTGCAGTGCAGTTCCGACAAAGAATTGTTTGGAATTGCCGTAGCAATTTCGTCTGGTAAGATGTCATTATTGTTAAGAGGCGTCTCATCGCGTCATTGTTGGATTGCTGGATATGACGTACGTTGTTGAGGATTACGTTCAGGGCAATCTCTTGCGTAGTGAAGACCACCACATTCGAAACACTCAACATTTCGTGGACCACGAAATTGTTGATGAGTATTCCGTTGACCATTGTCATTTTGGCGTCGTTGGTAACTTTGCTGTCTAAAACCTTGATTACTAAATTGTGGAGACCAAGATGCTTGTCTTGGGCGAGAGTTCCATTCATTAAACCGTGGACTTACATGAGGTGAAGCATACCTATTACCGTACATTGGGTTCGATGGTCGTGACTGAGGAACCCATGGTCGACGTTGTCCATAGTCATTACGGATAGGCCACTTAGCGCTGTTAAAGTTGACGTCCGACCGGATCTCACGAATTTTTGTTGATCTGTCTCCGTTGTTTCGTTGATTGGATTTGTTCCGCCCACTCGTAGGTCTCTCGAAAGTGACCTTGCGTTGAGGCTGGAGTGACATCTGATTCATGTTTGTCGTTACTTCTTCGATTTCCACATTGTGGATGGTGGAACGTTTACCAGCAATGAAATCGAATTGTTCCTGTCTTATGAGTTCTTTGTACACCTCAGCTGGAGTAGCTGGTTTCTGGTTAAAGATTACTCGACTGATTTCGCTGTTGAGGCCTTTCAGCAAGTACTTAACCCTTTTAGCGTCGGACATCGTAGATTCTTGGCTGACGTCCATCTGATCGCATAATTTCATGACGTAGTGGTAATAATTGTCCAGACTCTCTCTCGGTTTACGTTTCTTGTTAGCCAGTTTTTCTTCCAGTTCTTCCTCTGTCATCCGGGACTTAAAGTCCGTTTGAAAACGGTCTTTCAAATCCTTCCAAGTTAATGGCTTGTCAACCTGAGTCCGTTCCCATTCCTTTTTGAAACTCGTCATCCACATTCTTGCAGACGACTCGAGGTACATCGCGAAGTTCCTTACTCGTGTTTCGTCATCCCACTGTTGGCTCGAGGCGATGGCCTTGAATTTCTCCAAGAAGTTCGAAGCTTCGAAACCGAGTTTCGCCCCGGAGTAAGTGAGGGTACCAGGAGGTTGCCACATACTTACTACTAAAGTCGGAGCAACTGCGACTGTTGGAGTTGTCATGACTTTGATCGCTTCTGGAAAAAGATTAGCGAAATCTGTCGGAAAGTACTCTGTTGGATTGTTACGTGGGATTTGCCGAATCAAAGGTTGTAATCCTGAATTGCTTTCGTCCGTAGGAACTTTTAAGTGGCTCTCTGAGTTGACCGGAGAACGAGAAGATGAACGCTCCCGAGGTGGAAGCAGTCCGTGCTCAGGATCGAGCTTCAATAAACGTCTACTAGGAGGCCGTCCGTCGTTACTCATATACTAGCAAGGTGTTACTGAAATGATAACTGTGTAAGATTAATTTGTAATTAACAGTTAGATTCTATTTATTCGAAGTTGCAAGTTTTCGCATTCTTTTGTTTTCCGAAACACCAAAAATTTTATACCATTATACCATACTAGAAAACTTGATTTCCTTTCCTTCAGTAATACTCATTGTAGTGAAATCCTGTTGTTGGAGCATTACATGTTTAAAATAACTTAACCTATATGTCTAACCTAGTCGATTCTATTTACACTTAGAGGTACTGATTGTGTAATCCATTTACGTTACCATAGCAAGTCGTAAACTTCCCCTTTGAAACCTTAAAACTTTTTCTTAAATACCAAAAGCATTTTAAAGCATTAAAACTAGTCAAGCGTTAAGCTGTTAAAATCAGATACGCAGTATTGATCTTGACTCAGAAAATAATTATAACAGTTACTCCAAGTTCTGTCATCGTGTGATTCGTGTTACTGTGAACACTTGAATTGTGAGGGTAGGTCGCTTTATGGGCAGCAAACCCATAATAGGATTGTGAACATGATGGTGAACAGAAAAATGCAACTGATGAATTCCATTTCGCTGACCGTTAACTCCTCCCTGAGTTCGGAAGGTGTTGGTGGGAATACAGTCGTTATCGTACAGCTTAAATTGAAAAATTCGTACCATGGATACACTGTGATTAATCTCATATCGGAGTTATAAAAGGCGATCTTTTGATTCTGGTAAAAATAAAAACCTGTCTTATTTGCCAAAAGGAGAGTACTACTGAATCTCACATTCTGAAGTTGTTCGAGAAATGTCGGATACGTATCCGCTTCGATGAGTTGAAGGAAGGCAGGCGCTCCTTTGAAAGGTGTGTAATGATGCCATCCGTACGTGGTTTGTAAATAAAGAAAATTCTGATACCCAAACGCAGATGTCACATGATAAGATTTGTATAGCCGAAAGAGATGCTACCGAACGAGGATATGGTGGTTGTAATTCACCTTCCTCGTTGAACTGGTAGTAAAATTCTCCGATGAAGAAATACAACCGATGATTGTGGTATGCTGCGGCGTTGATGGTACCGTTTGGCAAACCCTTGAATGCAGTTTGTTTGGACATGAATTGAACCTTTCCCTCCGTTAATTTGGCAATCATTTGGTTCCGAAAGATGTAAGTTACCGAATTCACTACAAGAATGTTATCTGGCGGCATAGTACACAGATGGTTAACATCAGAAAGTGGCAACGCCACTTCCTCAGAAATGAACTCAGGTGTGAGATGTTGGATATGTTCGTACAATGTTGCAGCCCGTTCCTTATCTTCCGTACTTGGTTCCAAAACATACCTGTGTACTTGATATTCAGGATGCATAACCGAAGTTTCTTTGAAAGGTGTGTAATGATGCCATCCGTACGTGGTTTGTAAATAAAGAAAATTCTGATACCCAAACGCAGATGTCACATGATAAGATTTGTATAGCCGAGGATATGTTCGTACAATGTTGCAGCCCGTTCCTTATCTTCCGTACTTGGTTCCAAAACATACCTGTGTACTTGATATTCAGGATGCATAACCGAAGTTTCCTCATAATTGTGACTCAACCCTAAAGAATGTCCTAATTCGTGAAGAATGACGGCGAAGAAGTGAAAGGTATGCGAAGAGTTTGTGAGACTCCAAGTATCCTCTCCATCTAGATGGATGTCACCGCCTAGACCGGGTCCTGGTAAAAATGCATGCCCTAGACGTCCCCCCTTTCCATCAAAGGCGATCCAATCTCCATGGTATCTTTGTTGGAATGATATAACAATGTCTGCCAGATTTGAATCGTCAGTTTCCGTGAACTCCAAAGAAGTAGCATTACTCCAAAGAATGCAAGCGTTGGTAATATCCTTTCTTAAATGAATGGAGTTTAGATATCCTGGTGAATTTTCTAGATACCAGCGGATAACTTTCTTTTCCCAGACGAAACTAACATGACCTGGCTCAGACCTTCGAATTCTATTCGGACATGACAATGCTGCAAGAGGATGACCTTGTATAGCAATGGTGCTATATGTCAAGATGAAGACCAATGCTAATACCTTCATGATGTGCTTTTACTTTAAAAGAAAAGAAAAGAAAATTGGATTTAAGCGGATTTTTAGATGAGTTCAGACGTTCAATTTGTTTAACCAGTTTGAGGTGGTAAACTACCGTACGACAAAATGACCTTCCTGTTTTCTATGTGATACTTACAACAATATTTGTTACCAAAATCTTCTCCTAAGGAAATGTCAGTATCTAAATCTGTCACAACGTAGAAAATGAAATTAAATCGTGTGGGATCTGAATTGAATGAAATAGACCTGAATACCCGTCCCAAAACTTGACCCACGTTATTTTCTGGTGCTTGATTTTCTTTGTCACTAGGATTAGGTAATTCTGAAGCAGAAACAAGACGGTTTGAAATGTAACTGTACCTTTTAAACGTATTAACTGCAAATGAAATTTCTTGAGAGGGTGCAGTAGCAGAAGCAGTTCGATGTATATTACAATGCATTACTGTTGCCATACTTATATATCCCATAAATAACCATTATAATCCTAACAAGTTGTTTAGTTAAGTAAACGTACCTTATTGTTTTGCGTTTCTTACTTTGTTAGGATTATTCACTCACTTATACTTTAGAATTCAAAATTAGTAAACTATAAACTATTCTTGTAACTGTATGATGATAGAGTTGCTCCCTTAGAAGTTCCTTCTCTGTCCGCTGCTGAATGATGAATGATTAGGAATTGCTTTGTAACTGCAAATAAAATCAAAAGTTCTTGGTTTGGATTAGCATGGTGGATCACAGTTATCAGTTTTAATTTCCTGCGGATGCTCTTCGATTCAACTTTTCGTTCTTATCTTTTCTTAGTTTTGGTGACTAAGACTGTTATAGTTGGGCATATCTCGTAAAATGACTTAAGTGTCTTTCGACTTATCGCGTTAGCTTCCGTTTAGTGGTTAGCTACTGTCGAAAGTCATTCGTTTGAATGCTTATCATCACACATCCTTTAGGTACTTCAAGTTTCAACTAATCGCTTCCTTTTTGAACGGAAACGTCGTTTCCGTTGTCGACTGTGGTTATCGACTTCGTTTCCTTTAGGTACTTTAGGAATTTTGTAGAAATTGTCTTATCGCAAAATAAAATAAAATAATTTTAAATAATTAATACTATATTCTACCCTTAATATACACTATGCAACTCACAATTAATTAAATGCAAAAATGAAAACGTCAAGTTTCCCAAAAAGTCTACATGGGAGAATCCCGTTAAGTTGTAATTGACTCCTTTTACCTGTGTTTTCATGGATGATGGAATGAAAATGGAAACGGTATGTTCCTTAAGAGTCTACGAGGTTCAGTAACCTTTTAATTGTAATGACCCTATTCTCTGTTTTGATGGTATCTTTATTCTCTCCGTACAGCTGTTATATGAGAAACGATATGTTTCATAGAAGTTTCACGAAGCCCAATGCTTTTAAATGTGATAACCCCCCAATCCTTCGTTACCTGACAATTACTTTAAACGACACATGACTTTATCTCTCTCTCTTCTCTAACCTTAATAGGTTCCTCCATGAAACGCTACGCATTGAAAACAAAGTCCCCTAACCAGGTGAACCCCACCTTCAATACCCAACGTCAAGTGGAAGCCCAACCTATCAGTAACGTAATCCAAAAAAAAATTAACCGTAGATGAAGAGACACTACCTATTAGTCCGTAAGCTCTCCAAAAACCCAAAACCGTAAATGAAGAGAGACCCTACCTATTAGTCCGTATGCTCTCATCCTGTTGTAGTCCACCTCCTAGTACGTAACCCTACAACCACATTATGTCTCTAAGGTTCACCTGTCTACCAAGTACCTTAATTGTCCCTTTCAATCGCTGTCTCCTGGCTACTACGTTATATGGGTGAGGATGGTCCTTCGCAGATAATGGTCAGTCTGGTCATTTAAGACGTTCGCAATTGAACTTTGTCAGAATGATTACATTATTTAAATCGTTATGATTATCCGAAAATCGCCGCATGCCAAATAAATGTAGATCGTCGTATCGTAGATAATACTGTTCGTTATATAATCGTTTGTCATGGTCGTCCTCTACTATACTCCTCCCCGAAATAAAAATCGTCCTTACGACCCTAATGAGTCTCCGGCGGAACCAACACGCGCCCATTAGGAATCATGTCATTCATTAACTTTTCAACCCCAACCTGTTGTAATACCTACGGAATCCCTAAGCCGTAGCGTAGCGATCAAGTCTACCTACTCCTAGCATCCCGATCACTACCTCCTTATAGCGAACACCGGCGCTTAGCTATCAGACGTGCCCAAGAGGTACGTTGTACCCTGCCACAAGTTCTGCGCGGTACTACCAGATTTAGTGTAAAAGGCAAAAATTAACTACTTACGACGGGCACCTGACCTAATGACCCGAAGGGGTGTTAACTAAACTTCTTAATGGTGCGTCCACCATTTGACTTCACTTCTACTCCTTTTTGAAAATTAAAATAAAGAGGCTTTTAGGAATGAATAAGGAAAAAAAAAATAAACAAGAGGAAAATAAACAAAATAATTAAAAGTTACTGATATCCCTAGTTTACAAAAAAAAAAATTCCAACATCGCCTCGATGTTCATGTTACAGTTACCAGTCTTACATTCTCGAAATAGAATAGTTTTCTTCCCCAAAAAAATTAACCAAGAATCACTTCGTACATACTGATAATGAAACAAATGTAGAATATGCGTTCTGTCCGGGTTACCGTAATTTAACATGACAATAAAGAGAAAGTAATTTGTGAATGCAATAATGGACTATTGTTATGCTCCCATTTTCTTAAAGAGAAAACAAATTGTGACAATCCTGTCACGGTCGCCATTTTGAAACGTTAACTAACTAGATAGGAATAGACTTAAAACTAATTTAAATATATAAAAGTTGTGGTCCGCCCTGCTTGGCCCTCAAGCATTACAGGGATCACTGACTTTAAGAAAATGAATGCACTTGAGATGAGCATAAACAATAGACAGGTAATCTAGTAATGCAACAATTAAAGGACATGTCCTTACCTGTTGGTTATGATGAGAGTCCGGTACTTGCGTCAATAGAAGAACTGCTTATGTCCCCCTCACCCGAGGAAGTACGACCTTCGATGGCAGATGACCGTTGTCTCAATGACTCAGAAGCGTCAGCACAAGGTTTCGTTCGGCGTACGTCTAGTAGCAGCAGTGTAGATTCCCAACCAGAAATGAGTCCGTGGACAGTTGACCTCAAAGGGTCGAAATCAGAGACCTCTGGATCACTATAGGTTGACTCCCGATCTAAGGGCGAATGGAAGAACGAAGGGCCTCCGGTAAATGATGTCCTACTGTTGATAGTTCTCTGCTTTACTCCTGACCTATAGGGGTCAGCACCGGGACCACTAGGTTACAACTGTTCGGTAGGAATGTCTCTGTCGATCACTAATGTGCTACTGTCCTGGTGTACTACTGTCCCAAACAATAATAAGGTTTGACCCTAGGTCATTCGGGTCACCACTTGTACTTGAGTATGCTAGTTTATTGTAAATTAAAATGTTCCAATTTTACTTCTAATTCTAACAACTTATTCTTAAGAGAAAAGGAAAGGAAAGACTATTGTTCAAAAGAGAAGATGAGTGTACTCAGCAAAAGTAAAGTTAACACTGAAGCTAAACTCTAAACTAATTCTAAAGGGCTCTAAGTCCCTATCGCTTATCGCTCTGCCCAAGACACAGGAAATCCTGTGTCTTGGGTAGAGGATTTCGCGAGAACAATTCTACCGGATGTGCAAAATGATAACCTTAATCTTAATACATTATAATATTATACTTAATCATATATTTATATTAATTATATATAATACCTAGAAAACCCACCTGTTACAAGACATGCCGTTGTAAAATGCCAAATTGGGATAAGTTCTAGAATATTTCTAAGAAGTAATATTCTAATTCAATTCGAGTTTCAAAACCGCAATAAACTGAGTAATGTCTAATTTACATCTTTTTTTTTATAATTTCACTAG